>JAMKCH010000073.1:0-48878 GCA_023653785.1 Ophioderma brevispina
TATCTCAACAATAATCCAAACATACAACCGATTCTAACACCAACAGACCACAAAACCCAATACCCTTCCGCCATATATCTTTACACACATCCACTCTAAAAACACACATAATCTATGCGAAAAGAATCCCTTCAACCAACTTCACAAACTACAACAAAATTATAGCTATCTCTCCAAACACAATCCATTCTACACAAAATAGCACCACAGAATCCCTCTCACGCCCTTAAAGACAAGATATCCAATTCATTTAGTACCACGAAAACCCGTCGCACAAACTCCTTTACATACACTAACTCAAAGCAACAAACTAACAACTGTCCCCCCTGCGAAGGGTATTCAGGAATTACTCCTCTAGGGTATTATGGACGATGTTACGATATGTGCTTTAAAGATTACGTTAACATAAGTTGGGGGAATTATGGTTCTGTAACTGACTAAACAGATATCGGAAACTATAAAATTATTGGGTTAAACAAAAAAAAAAAAAAAAAAAAAAAAACTTATGGATCTCTAACTGAATAAATAGAGTATCGACAATAAAAAAAAAATAAATAAAGTATGCTGTATTGAATGATTTCAAGTGTGTTTTTAATCCAACAGTCTTCTAAAATCAAATACCTTTCCTATAGCTGATTCGCTTCCTCGCGACAGTGACGTCAGAAGAATTACTAGTCTTCATCCCATGTACTTTGTGAATGCAATCTTGTGTAAACCGTACAGCATCAAAATTGTTACATGTGAAAGAGACATACAATGAACAAACGCGGCAAACACCAAAACATCATATCTAAGGCCGCCCAACAAAATAGTCCGTACGAAAACATTACAACAAAAGTATGAAATTGAATAAAATCAATGTTTTTACGATCTACTAATAAAATACAAATTATTTTTCAGTACGATCGCAGTAGTTAGAGTGTGACGATCGCAGAAAAAATTCCAAGGCCAGAAGTTTAATTCACCCCTTGTCGCGGCCAGGTAAACACTGATGACCCGTCGATTCGCATACATTTCAGACTAACGCGTGTGTCAGTTTCGCGGCATCGCTGCACAATTTTAAATTTTCAAGGATGATCGCATTATGGCAGTCAATTGGGGGATTTTTCCTCGTGTCTGTTGTTTTTGTTTTCAACACGAGGCGTAGATGGGGGTTCATATGAACTTCCTAAATTCATCACGCGGGGCACTTCAAACCAGGACCAGTCAACAGAACGAATATCAATACACTTGCTGAAACGCTTGAATATCGATTGTCTGATTGCGACATGTCCTAGTTCACCACCAATGAACCAGTCCATTTCGAGCCCCCCACACCATGGAAACATCAATTAACAAATGCCAACCGGTTTCGACAATAGTCTGCGGCCAAAACCCCATTTTTTACCTGAACCCAAAAAGTAGCGTCCGCACAACTTTTTTTGGCTGTATTTTCTGGATCCTGGAGACCTACTGATTGAGAACTGAGTGGTGCCAAAATTGTCTCCTGTGAGCATTTTGAAATATCAAAATGGCCGCCAAGATGGCCGAACACCCCATACAATTAGCAATAACTCACGTCTAAGCAGCCTAGTAATGTGATTCTTGTGTCTTGTATGGGTGTTGTGGTGTCATTGGAAATTAATATTTGTTACTTCTTTTTAACACTACAGTCGTCCCTAGACCGAATCCAATGGCCGCCACCACATATAATTAGCATAGCTCAGGTTTTAAAGGCAGTATAGGATGATTTGTGTCTCTGTATGGGTTTTTGGTGTCAATGAATTCAAATTTGTACTTCTTTTCACCACTAAAGTCTTCCCTATACCGAAAAATCTAAGATGGCCGCCAAGAGTGCCGCAACCACAAAATTAGTAATTAGGCAATGCTCAGCTTCTACAGCTTAAGACAATGATGATTCTTAGTGGCTTTGTATAGGGTTTTTGGTGTCAAAGCAATTCAAATTTGTACTTCTTTTTAATAATAAAGCACTTCCATAAAAACAAATCCAAGATGGATGCCAAAATGGACAACCAAATTGGCTGCCACAACATTGCTTAGCTGTAATATCAGCTTCAGAAGGCATAAGCTTTGGTTAGTGTCTTTAATAAGATTTTAATGGTCAAAGGGTTCAATGTTATCATTATTTATGAATTCAGGGAAACTCGGGCTGCTTAGTAAAACTTCTTTACAAAAGAAGATCCAACTTGCAGTGATCTCTCATCCTGTCACCATCCAACTGGGTTGATCGATATCGTTTTGGTTGGATAGCCCCTGAGGTGGTGATTGCTGATAATGCAGTTGCTATAGGAGTTAAGCAAATTGAATGAAGATGAATTAAGTTTGCCAGACGGGGTTGGTTTAGGTTTTATAGTTCAAAATAAAACCAAACGTGGTGACAAGGCTTTAAGCAAGAAGCAAAATTGAATGGGATTCGTGCTTCAAAAACACAGAACTACTCTGTTCAGGAGTTGAGGTTTGATGACCTCACTCACTGGGATGTTAACGAAATCTTTGTTACAAGTATGACCAATACAACTTCATGTTTGAGGAAGTGGTGAATGGAGGATAAACAAGACCAGTCGGACAAATGAGAAAAAGCTACAGATAGAGCGTCAGCTCAGCCAGAAGTCATCGTAATAGACGGAAGTGTTATTTCGGGATTATCCACAGGACAGTACATTTGGAACAGTTACAAGGAATGTGGTCGGGGTTTCGTCATGACATCCAAAAAAGTTTAGGCAAAGCAGATGTATACATGAATATTTGATCGCTACTTTGAGTTTAGTATTAGGGTGCAAAAAAGAGCGTCTCGTGCTGGAAAGCAGGTCAGTAGACAGCACCACTATGCCTCCTAAGGTGCCATCTTCCACCACAGCAAGTCTATTAATAATGTAAAAAACAAAGTACCGCTTATCGACATCATTTTCAAGCACCTGCTGCCTAACACTGCCAACCTGGCAATGTGGTTCTCCATCACAGCCTGCGGATCCCATTCTCAATTAGTGCTCAACCTTTCGTCCCGGTGACATAGACATCTCAAACCCCACCAATCAAAGTGTGCTGGCTCCACCGTCTACAACATATTTAGCTGCTGGCTTCAGATCACAAGAAGAGAAGAACAACTCCGGGGCCGTGTGAAAGTTCTTCAAGAACAGCGCACTTAGTACATCAACTTATTGTGACAGGATCTTTATTTGAGGTAGAAAATAATCTTTCCCAAGATGCATCCAAATTAGAAGGCTAAGCTTTCGACCTTCAGCCAATGCTAGTAAAGTAAATAAACAGTATGAGTTTCACCAGTATATACACAGTTAAAACATAAGGGATAGAGAAAAATAAGAGATGGGTAAAGGATACCCCAGTAAGTTAAGTTCCGGTTAATTGGTTGAGAGGCATTCTCCTTTGAGTAGTATACCCCATTCAGGAGGAATTTCTGCTCCTTTATCCCTATGAAGTTGTTGGGGTTAGACTTGATGTAGGGAAGACCTGATGAGTTTTCCTTTCAGTCCAATTTAGTGTTCTTGTCAGAATTTAGTCTTGTCACAGTCAATGTTATGTTGGGTCGTTACAAACATGTTCAGAAATAGCGATTTTTGGGTGTTGCCCGTCTGCGTCGCTTTCTGGTGTTCGTGGTTCTTTTTCAATGATCTTCGGTTTCACCGATGTACACTTTGTCACGTGATCCATAAGGAATTGGAGTAGATAACTCCAGGTGGGTCTTGGGAATCGGTATTAGGGTGTTACTAGTTGTTTTCGTATTCGAGTGTTGTAGTCTTAAAAAATACACAGTAGCTCTTTTTCTGTTTCGGCTTTTGGATCTCCGAACTACAGCATAGCCAAGAAGTTGACCTACATACTTCACCTCTGGACCGGAAAGACCAGACATAATGTAAAAGACAGAGTGATTTAGCTACGTTCATATCTACTCTGACCCTCAAAGACTCAGAGATATGCTAGTATTCTTTGATGTAGATCGCTATTCAATCGGTTCCTCTGAGCCATCGACATTACCATGGACCGTAATCAAAGATGACGTGACATTGATTGACGGGACATCCCTCCGGCAATAGCTGACCGTTGAAAATGAGTTGGATTTTTGTTTGAACTAACAGCAAGCTTATATTGAAGGCGACCTATACTCCCAAACTGATGGGCTAAGATGGGTCTTCGTTTCCCCACCAGTCGTGCTAACCGTTTATGGGTCCCTTTGAGCAGGGAAGCCTTTGACTGCCACTACCCCACCGTGCTATGGAAACGGTATGTGGACGACACTTTCTGGTATAGATCGAGACAATTTATCGTCTTTCTTGACCACCTCAACATGTCTTCGCAAGGATGTCATAAAATTCACTCGTGAAGAGAGACCAACGGACAGATCGCTTTCCTCAATTGTTTGGTTAAGATGATAAAAGAACCGGTATTCTGGACACATGTCTATCGCAAGAAGACCCACGCCAACCAAACTTGAATGAATCGCTGTGTCTGGGAATCTGTGAAGGCAAGAAGGTTAGTAACTGTCAAAATTAAAGTGGCTTTAAAAATTAAAATGATTAAAAAAAAAAAAAAAAAAAAAAAAAAAAAAAAAAAAAAAAAAAAAAAAAAAAACTTTTTCCAAATATTTTTTATCTAATTCGGGTTTAATCATTTTGCAAAATTGGCACAACCTCTTATGTCAGCGTGGGCTGCATTTTTGTGTTAAATGTTTCCAAAGAGTAGTTAAGATGTGGATAGGTATGCGATTATCTGCAGACTTGATGAAACAAGGTGGCCAATTAATTTAGGTCTACATTACAATTCTAACTTGGGTTTTGCCCCACTTATATTACCCTGTATGAATATTCTCCATCATTATATTTGAAGTGTTAATAATAAAGACCACGTATTAAGACCAATTGTGCACCACCTTTATATTTGAATTGCTTTGACAAATCTGGACTACTTAGTATGACAAACTTCTGGAACATCTTTATATTTGAACGTTTTATAGGGAACCGTTCTTCAACTTTCCTCATTTCACTAGGTGAACGCTTTGATCAAATATAGAATACCATATTATGAAAAACCTGAACGAAAATCTTGTAAATTGGATATTTTGCCAACGTGTAGACTACCGATCATGGCAACGTACTTTTGGGTAATTTATATAGTGAAACACTTGCCACTTCGGAATTACCGTCTGCTGACATAGTAAATTCGTCACATACTTGAATGCTTGGTACCTTACAGTAAAAACTAAATGTAGTTGTGACAATATATTCCAGTTAAATGGTTGCTACCTACGACTACCTTTTTGTAAATTCATTCATAGATATTTGAATGCCTTTGCCACATTGCGACAAACGATTATGATAACTTGTGCATTTGTATTTCACCTGGTATGCCATTACCACCTCTCACTTTTAGTGTACAGAAACACTGTAATGGCTTTCAGAGTAGAAATGTGAATTTGATACCCATAAACCTATAGACAGACACAACAATTCACTCGTTATTGTCCAAAGGCTCAGACATGCTAATGATATGTGTGTTGATGGGCCATCTTGGATTCGGTATAGGGACGTCTTTAATGTTAAAAAGAAGTAAAGATTTGAATTCATTGACACCAAAACCCATAAGACACCAAAGAATCATGCTTATAGCTACTTTAAAAGATAAGCTCTTGCTAAATATATGGTGGGTGGCAGCATCTTGGCGGGGGCCATCTTGGATTTCAGTAGAGGGAAATACGTTGATATTTAAAAATAGTACCAAAGATTGATTCAGTGACACCAAAAACCCATATAAAGACACTAGAATTATCTTTATAGCTGCTTTAGCACCTGAGTTATTGCTAATTGTATGTGGTGGCGGCCGAATTTGGCGGCCATCTTGGATATTTCCAAATGCTCAAGGGTGCAGTTTTGGCACCCCTCAGTTGCTCAATCAGTAGGTCTTCCGGATGTAGAAACAGCCAAAACAAAATGTGCGGACGCTAAATTTTTGGGTTTTTTAGTTTGGCCCCAGACTAACATGCCATGTATTCCACTCTGGAGGTTTTGTAATTTTTTACGATGTTTGATAGCAGAATATTGATTAGGTGCAAGTACTGCCACTGTCACTGTGTCAGTGCAACAAGTTTACATGGTCAAGTCATCATGGCCGGGTCATCATAAGCAAATGAATAGACAGTGATCATACATTAAAAATAATGTGAAACTTGGCTTAAAGCGGGCACTGGCACATTTTCACAAAATATGAATATTTCTGCAATTTTGCTCTCAAATGATAGTCTAGGCAATTTTATATCTTTTAAAATTTTGGACATAATCTTTGGTGCCAGAAGTTACAACTGTTCTGATGGAGTTCCAATGCCATTTAAGGTTTGAGATGTGTTTAAATGTATAATTCCTAAATAAAAAGAAAAAATAATTCCTTTTGACATACATAGCTCTCTAGAGTCTGTAGAATAATTGTCTCCATTTGGAACGATGGGACAATTTGTTCCCCAAAAAAAGTTCATGTCACATGTACACAGGCTGCCAAATTGGCAGCCCAATGTAGCCACAACAAGGAAAGTTTTCACCTGAAAATTTCATAATTGTGAATTGTCAATTGAAAACTGGTTACACATGAGGCAAGAAGACTCTCAAGAATGCTACAATTATAACATTTATGCAAATAATGAATATTAAGCCATTCACGGTAAAGGGGAGCAGAGGCTGTCTGTGTAGTTTGGCTTAAATGGCACTTTCATTACCACCACAACTCGTCATGACTAGATAGTCATGATAACAGCAGCCATAAAAAAGTTAAGATATCTGTAGCAATGGATCATCAGACTAGGCCATTGGAGGGGGGGGGGTGGGGGGGGGGGGGGGGGGGGGGGGGGGGGTGTGGGGGGGGTGTGGGGGGGGGGGGGGGTGGGTGGTGGGGAAATTTTAAAGGGGCAAGGGGGGGGGGCGGGGGTTGGGGTGGGGGGGGGGGGGGTGGGGGCTGAGGGGGGGGCTTTAAAAACAAAAGAAACTTCCCCCCCGCAAAAACAACAAAAAAAGAAAACCAAAAAAACAAATAAGGGGGTGGGGGGGGGCTTTTTTAAGGGGGGGGGGGAGACTTGGGGGGTGGGTGGGTGGGGGGGGGAGGGGGGGGGTGGGGGGGGGGGGGGGGGGGGGGGGGGGGGGGGGGGGGGTGTGGGGGGGGGGGGGGGGTGGGGGGGGGGGGGGGGGGGGGGGGGGGTTGGGGGGGGGGGTGGGTAGGTTGGGGGGGGGGGGGGGGGGGGGTGGGGGGGGGGGGGGTGGGGGGGGGGGTGGTGGGGGTGGGGGGGGGGGGGGTGGCCACAACCAAACAAAAATAAAACAAAAAAAAAAAACCACACACCAACCAACACTATAACAAAAAAAAAAACAGATATATATGGGACACAGAAAAATAAAGACCCAAACAGATGAGGGACATGAGGAGGCGGAGACAGACAGCTCACAGAAAAAGCAGGCGAAGCCCCATCGAAGTAGGTGTTGGGTAATTTTAGGCCAACTTTTTAAAGTTTTCCATAACTTTAATACAAAGTGTATATACATGAATATTTTTGACTCGTACTCCACTGATATTAAAAACACAAAGGTTAAAAAACCGGTCAAACAGTGTGCATAGCGTGGGAAATATGCATACGTTGTGGTTGTTCTTGTGGTTTAAAACGCCCATTGTCGTCGTCTGCTGAAATTAACGTCGCCGGCGACGTTAAATACAAAAATCGTTCTGTTTACCCATAAGGAAGCTGATTGTGTCTTAATCATTTGGGTGAGGGCTTTTGTAATAAAAGCTTACAACCCTGCAAAAATAATGGATTTTGAAAAATCTGAGGGCTCATATTTTGACAATGTGCCAGTGTTCTTTAAAGGGCGTGTTCCGATCGTACAAATTTTGTATCGGATAAAAGGCCGTTATTTTTTCTCATTGTCGTCTAAATTGTAGCTTTGAAATCCATTTTCATCAAGTATAAATAAAAACCTCCCGTTTTTGGTTGAACCATCATCAGCCACAGGGCTTTGCAATTTGTATCATTGCTTCTACTATCAAAACGGCCCAAGTTTATTCCCACGGTACTTGAGGGAGTTTGTGCAAGTGCAAGATTGTAGGCTCTCAATCAAAGTAGAGAAAACAAAGACATAATTCGGATCAAGCACCTCTAAGTTAAGGGGGGATTTGTAATGAGAAGTTGGATCCCAGATGGTACTTAACGGAAGAGTTGGAAATTCTACGCTTATGCCCGTCCATGATGAAATAGTGCCACCTCAAGAAAATAACCTCTAACTTGATTTGCCTGAACCAATAAAACAACTAATGGATGAGCGTAGACACGTACACGGTGCTATTTCCCGGCTATTTCACATTGGAAGGCCATTTCCAGCAGCCGTTGAATTATTATCGGGGATCCCGATAATTATTGTAATTACAAAATTCCTTCTTTTGTGCGACACAGACATTTTTTAGCTTAACCATTCACAGGTATGGTTTACTAGCCAGTTACCAATGCAACCGTGTAAAAATCTCAATTTCTTCAAAAATGTGCTAATATTACTTTAACAAACCAACAATGGTCTATTTTTTTTGTCAACAAATATGAAGCTTATATAGCCTATTGTAGCAATATTAAAAAAAAGGAAAAAAAAACCTATTCCAATGAGCAAATAATATTTCCAACATGTGTAGAGATTTTGTAACAAAAGCAGTTTTTGTGTCATCTGCAAGAGGGCATCTGCTTTGGTTGTGTGTGTTGGTGGTTTTTTTTAGAAGCGGCCGAAATTATCATTTTCTGAATTTCAAAAAAAATATCTTTCAAGTGAGCAAAAACGTAAAAAAATAGTGCGCTAAACAGGGCTCTTGATAACTTGTTTAGCATAGCAGTTTGCTACACATTTTCTTCCATTTGCTATGCAATTTTAAGATTGTTTAGCAATGTTCCCTATACGTTTGCACTATCAACGTGATCAAAGCAAGAGCTGTTGCAAAAATTGCTACACAAATAAAAATCCTTTGCATTTTAATAATTTTCAAGCTAAATGTTCTCTGCTGGTTAGGAACTCCACGGTTTTTTCTGACCAATAATTATTTATTTTATTCGTTGGAAAACAGTGACTTCTTAACGAAAGAAAACAGTAAAAACAACACTTTTCGGTGAGCTAACCTTGATTTAATGTTTAAGGTCAATAAAGGATGTTGTTATTTTAGCCTAATTTAAACATATCCGGTTAGTTCCTGTGAAATATGATATGATGATTGATTAGATAAATGCATTCTGAATACACCTCAACCATACCTGTTTGTGTCAGAAAGTGTCCAAAGTGTCACAATGCTTTGAAAATATGGGGTCAAAGTTGTCTATAAGTGATGCAGGAGGGTACGTTTCACTGTACTGGTCACGACCATAGTGTATAGACTCTGTGCAAATACCAGTTGACTACCGGGTAATTGGAATATTTCTGGAATTTAATGACAGGTGTATATAATGTGCTCCAGTAAGTAGCGCAGGGCTTTGATCCAATCAATCGGATTTAAGGCAATTAAGATGAATAAGCGGATGAACAGTTTATCTTTTGAAAAAAACAGTTGAACCATCTCCTTCTTTCTCATCTTCTCTGAGTACATCCAGATTTCTAGGACATAGCACGATGTGTAATATTCCCGATTGGTCCCGATTATTCGCGTTTTTAGCTGCCATATTGATTGACGTCATGTAACAACTTTAAAAGTATCATAGATACATTTATTGTATCTAACAACATAATCTAAGTACTTCATGTTTATTTTTTATCGCAGTTATTTGCTGTTATAGGGCATATTTTAAATTGATTAGATTTGGCTTCCATTTTGAATTTGAAGTATGACTTAATGTAACAAGTGCCATACACTTGTTCATTGGATCCTATAGTATAGCTAGTAATCCATAGTTTGATAATATAGGGTTGAATATATAATTATCATTTATGGCGATGCCATCTTGGATTTCTCAAAATGCCCAAGGATGCCCAGGTGGCACCCAGCAGATTCTTATTCTACACACCCTGATCTATCATTTTCAGCAAAAGCATTGTGTATATACTCAACTTTACGGTCAGGGCATAATTTGGACCATATCCACCCGACTATTGCAATTGTTATTTATATTCTCTCAAGTGGCCATTTCGAGGATAATCCTCGAGAAAATTCTCAGTCCATAGTTGTTTCTTCATTGCGTAAAGATTCCGGGCCATCGGGAATCAGCGAATCAGCACGAGATGAATGCTGCGAAGTAAATACTCAAACCGATCAACATGCACGGGGGGTTCTTGCATTTTGGTCGGGAACCCATGCTCGTTCCGAAAAAAAGAGGGACTAGCTGCAAATGCGGGACTATTGTTGGGCTATCAAATTCAAATTAATCAAGTTCTAGTCCCGCTGGGGGTACAAATTCAGTTGTGGTTGTGACTGGTTCAATGATACAAATAGGAAAAATTAACCTAAACATATCAGCAAAATAACCCTAAGTGTGTATTTTTTCTTGCAGTAGCACAAGTGTAATTATTCTTGTATATTGGCTATTTGAAATGTGTATTTCATGTATTGAGAACAGGTCCCGCAAGGGGTATAATCTCACTGCAAATTACCTTCAATCTTCAATCAATCAATTTTTATTTGTTCATCATAGAATAGGCCTACAGAAAAAACAATATGATAAATAATTATCTAAATAATGCATTACAGTGAAAAATTAATTGTTACAATAATTTAATCATCATCATCATTATTTTACATACAAGTAAAGTTTATAATACATTATGAGTGTCATTTCAAAAGAGAGTATATAACTGGGATAATACTAGTGGAAAATATATTTTAAAAAAGCACAGTAAGGATGTCATATTACTGCTGTACCGTTAGGTGTATATTTTCACTGAAAATAGTATAATTTCACCAAAGCTGGTTCAATTAGGGGCCGGGTATATTTTAACAGAAACCCCTGGAACGAGCATGGGTGCCCAACGGAAATCCAAGACGGCCCCGGGTCCAAGTTTCAAATCTATTCAAACTTTCATCCTTTATTTTTTCACAATTCATAACGATGTATATTAACTTCTTATATAACGAAAACAACAACAAATACACACCGGAGACAGCCGAAACATGTTGTAATATGTTCAAACATTCTACAGTCATGATTGCTCGTCGATCATCGATTGCGGCAGAGGGATTATGATGAAAGGGTCGCTGTTGAATCGGTTCCTTTTGTGCGGGTGAATGGATAAACAGATCGGATTGTGGAAGTCGTTGTGGTTCCTTCTATCTCTTTCTTCCATGCATCATCAGACACTATTTCAATATCAGAATATTTGACCCATGACTGGCAAGGATCTGGCAGGACAGGGGGGCCAAAGGGCGGCGTCGTTTTTTGACGTTCACATAGGGTTTAGCACGTAATCACGCGAAAACTGGACAAATATTCTAAAAGTCGAAAATATGTTTATTATCAATTTTTCCACTCAACAATCCGTTGGAGTTGAAGAATCAACTCCAGTGTAAGTATTGTATTGTATGAAATAACGGTACAAACGGGAATCATATTGAACGAGGCCGATTGGGGGGACCTTATGTTCAAACGCAGGGTCACCGCTATTTATAGCGCGGACCAGTACCGGTACCGGCAGGTAGCCGGTAGCCTATGCACCACCGTGTGGGAAAAATTGATTCGTTGACCTGCATGTAGCATCCTCTTCATGTCGGGCTTTAAAAACGTTTGATGATAGTTGTTGCAGGACACAATTATGCACCACCGAATCAGCAAGGCAATTTAGATCGGTCGCGGATCAACGGTACGGGAATCCCACTCGCCACTCAATGATCTATTTTTAACGCCCGTACAGTGACTTCATCTGCCGGTTACTGTTCAGGCTCGTCCATTGACTCGTTCGGCAGTTTTGCGCTATGAATGAAGCTTGGCCGCCACCGCCTGTGGCAGGATAAGCAGAGAGAAGCGCCCTCAATAGTTGTGTCTAGGCGGATGAATTGTCATTTTGAGATATTGCGTGTACATAAGACTCGGTTTTATGAGGTATTCATGCTTTCCTCTAAAATTGCCATAACGAGCTAAAACATGAAAAAAAAATCCAAATTGGATTCAAATTCAAAATCTCACTTGTGATTTATATTCATGATATTATGCAACAGGTCTTTCATTGATGATAGTAACTCTATGAAAAAAATAGTCATTTGGCTATGGTTCAGAGCTCAGGGAAAATCTGTTGGATTATTGCATGATACTAATTCTTGTGCAAAGTTTTGTTCATGAATAACAAGGCGAGTGAGTTCTGTTATACAGTGTACTTTGTTCTGGTAGAGTAAGTAGAGTAAGATTATGTTTTGGAATATATTGTTTATGCTCTTTTATGCACCCTCGATGGAGAAATTTTTTTAAAATGACCCCCCCCCCCAAAAAAAAAAACCGGAAAAGCCACTTACAGGGCAGATAGATATTATCAATACACATCAGCATAATAAGTCTCTTTCCCGTTCTTGGGGGATGGTGAAGAGGTTGTATAATAAACTTCGATTTCCCATTGAAGCCTACACTTAAAATTCCTCTAACAGTGCCATTTTCTTCAAAATATGAACATTTCGTGCTTTTCGAAGTTCAGATCAGAAAACTTCACATTTAAAGTTATATGATTTGTGAAAAAGAGCACCAGATAATACAATGTCAAAACTGAGGGCGCGCCGCTTATCATGCCAGGTCCTTTCTATAATTGACCCACGACTGGTAATTTCTATAGAGACTGACACATGACTGGTAATATCTAGAGACTGACACGATGAATGATTTGATAGTTTGACTATCAGGTTCTGATATGGTTGTGAATTTGTTTCTATAATCATTCCGCTGACATTAAATGGAAGAATTCCAGCACAACCTCTTTCGAAATATCATCCGTAATCCTCAATTTCAGGGCTATTCATAGCAGCTAACGATTTTCCTTCTAAAAACTGTGCAATTTTCCTAACCCATGACTCTTTATCCCAACCTTCTCTGCAAAATCTGAGCACTGGATTTGTTTGCCCCAGAATGACCTTGAACCTTATCAGGGCTGTAGCCGTGTAAATAAAGGTCGGAACCTATACAAACTATGCCTTTTTAAAATCCTTATAATGAGAGAAATACATTGGTATTGTTATGATGTCTGAGCATGTATCGTGGACATCAAAGGTCAGATATACCTTACAAACACGAATAAATGAACCTTATATATGTGCACAAATGATCTGAATTCTATAAAACAGATTTGATGATTTTTAATCGATTTGGTTCAAGAATTTGGTATGTCCAAAAATAATATTACATATATTACAATTACACACAACTAGTTAAGATAGGATGCTTAGAGTTCACTAGTGTCCTGTGTTGAAAACATTGCAGTTCAACGATGATATGTCCTCACAGCGAAGACTCCATAATGACAGCGCATAAGTTCACATAAATATCCATGGTATATTCCATGCGAATCTTAACGGTAATTTGTCCAACAGTTGAAGACGACGGGATTTTTTTCCCTCGACGACACTAATATTTTGCAATACAATCCAGGTATTCTACCACCATCAGTATGTCGCTAATGTCCTCATATAGGACCACAAACTGGAATCCCTTTTTGATTCCAATACTGAAGCTCTTCTGGCTTAAAAGACGACAACAGACAGTTTAATTAGCTTTCAAGCTCCGGCGGACTCAAAAGTATTATAAATCATGGCACTATGCAAGAACAAATCTACCATTATTGTAGATTAAAACTAGGTGTAACTATACTGTATAGCTTCCTTACATCATTACATCATTATCATGCATAAACATAACCTAGCACTGTCAAATCAGATTTCACAAAAATTACATCATCTGAATTGCATCATTTCACATTTATAACATCATGGGGAATCCCCAGATTTTGCAATGTGTTTTTCTTAAAGCATAAACAAGTTGACTCAGTTTCTAAATTTACATCTTGGGGAATTCCCATTTCCCTATTTTTTGCAATTGTAAATTGTAAATAACAGGTGTGAGCTCAATATAGCACTTGGGAATCCCCTGCTCTCTTTTTATCATTAAGTACTTTTCCCGTGAGAAAACTCTTCTCAAAATTGTGAATCAAATTAATATTTTAATCACAAAAATGGAGGTATTATAACAGTATACATTTAAACACAATTTGACTTGATTTCAAATTTACCCCTGTACTAATTTTACCTCATTATTTTACAAAGTTCCCCACATTTCCCAGCGGTTGGACCCACAAATTCTGATTCAGCACCTTTCAAACTATAGAAAACCATCTTCAAACCTTCTTCCCCAAATTTATAGAATGGGATTCTCATTTATAACCTTACTAGTATTAACTTAGATGTTGTAGCTTAGGTTACCTTTGCTGACAAATATTTTCTTTTTCAGACGCAAAAAGAGCCGAAGCATATGATCCGCATCTTTGTCTCAAATTCGGAGAGATGAGGTTTGCAGCTCGACCAGCGAATATGGAATTGGAAATTCAGGACCCAGACCCAGACAATATTCGAACTAACGAACAGTTTAACTACCTGGTTCGAAAGATTGAGGATGATATCCGTATTGGTTTTATGATAAATGTTGGTAACAATTTAAAATCTCTTTCAAAAGTCTCTTGAAAAGATTTCTAATTTTGAAATTCTTATCATCATGATTCATGCTGTATATTTGTTAAGCTTTGTTTGAAAAGTTCTTTTCCTGAGTTAGGGAGAGGTTCGCTTGACAATATTGACTAGAGGTGGTATCATCCATATGTATGGCATTTTATTTTATTTATTTTATTTTTTTAATTTTGCAGGTTTCTTTTTCAATGATATATGCGATGAGATATGTCAGAGTGAAGTTGGCAAGTGCATTCAAAAGTTATTAAACTTTGACAACAATGCATTATTTCCTATACCTTTATTGTATTTCAAATGGTTATATCTATGCAGAAAAATTCTCTGGTTTTGTGTATTTTTTTTTACTTTGACATTTGACTGGTGCAAAGAGAAAAATATTTTGTTAATGTTGTGCATCGACTAACTGATAAAATAAACCTCAAAGTAGCAAAACTTGAAAGTACTCTTTGTCTTAAACTTGTAATATGCAAGCTTCAAACAACCGTAACTCAATAATCATTTATACTGTCGTCATCAATTTGGCATGAATATCGATAAGCCCATCTCAATACCACCAAGTCTTCAAAATCTTTAATTTCTGGACCAAATATGAATCATACACCATGATGTGCTAATTGACTGTGTTTTAGTTTCCATGGCAACCTAGTAGTTATCCCTTTTGTGGAACTAGTTGTAGATTATGTGTAACAATTATGAATGAAGACTGGCGTTTCGTTCTTAAGTTACGTTACATTTGTTCTTAATTTTAACCAATCAGCAGATAAGCTTGTTATTCATAGTAACCATGTCAATAAAACTTAATTTTTTTAATTGCTTTACACTTGCTCCGTGGAATTCCACGGTTTCAACTAACTTTAGTAATCCGAGGCACCTGTTACGTTTATTTGTTAGGTAGCAGCGTATATTTGAGGGGGACGCGTGCTGGGCGAAAATGATATTTTCACAATTCAATCGCTTATTAATCACTTGTGAATCTTGAGTCAGATGGGGTTGAAAAACCAAAAGGTATTATTAGTGCAATATCGTATAGATTTCCCCAGTTAATATCGCACTTATGTAATTGATTTTAATAAAACACCCAACTAGAATTCGTCCTGAAAATGGGAGTCGCTGAAAGGCCAAACCAATTTAATTGTTATATAACTGATATTTATTTTTTGTCACTGTATTTCAACTTTTGTGTCATTGACTTTCATCAAATTACTCATCGAATTCGTCCGTCAATATCAAGGCCGGCGTAGCAAATTCGTCATGTTCCATTGATTCCAATTACATCTTGTGTATATGACGAAACAATAATCAGTCTACTTACAAAAACATTTTAAACCAAAATAAAAGGTGCTAGCCCCTCCTGCTAAACGCTCGATAAAAGGCAGCGCAGTTTGAAACTTAGTTTTAAATATTTTTCTACTTCGTCGTATAAAACTCTAAAACCTCTCGTTAGGTGTTCTACAACACTCATACTTCTCCACATCACCTCTACTTCAACCAATTTCTAACAAGGGGCAAACATCTGCTCATACCTCCTTTAGCCAATACCTGCATTTATTACCCCCAGTTATTCAACAATATATGTTTCGAAACTATTCACTGTGACTTTCAGGATGACTGACTTCCTGGAGCGCCCACCCCGGATAGTACTGCACCTGGTCATGTAGAGGCAATAAGATATATATATATATATATAACCAGTCTGAATTTATCTCTCCATTCAACCACTATGTATATCAATCTCTTCCTCTTGTTCGGGTTCTCTGCCAATGTAATTGGGGGGCATGGGTGATACCTGCTGAAGAGAAGCAACATTTCTTGTTGAATGTTGTTCAACCCATATATCACCTAGAAGATGATCGTCATAACGCGTGTTATGAAGCTCAACATGAATTCAATATTCGGTCAGATGTGGTTGCTTCTGAAGCATTACAGGAGCTTGGCCCGAGCTTGAAATACTCACATTACCTTGGATATCATCACCTTCACAAGAAAGGTATGAAAGCAATTGCTACCCTTTTGAAAAACTCAGATTTTGACAGCTTCATTAGCCGTGCCAATATACTTCGAAGTTGTATCAACCCAACTACATACAATTTTGCTCTGAAGACAGCTTTTTCATACCGAGAAGACGTGGCCGACTTGTGGTATCCTTCTCTCTGGCAGATAAATTCTAGAAGTTTCTTCACCGAGGAAGATGATATTCCGTGCTACCAGAAAATCTCAGGAAAAAGGTCCAAACCTGGATATTCCCAAGGTCAACCCAAGCGCTTTTGTTGATCCCGAATATCGCACCGCTTGGTTTAGGGAGGACATCGGTCTGAATGAAATGCACGCCAAAGTATCTGGTTTGCATTTGCATGGTTCGCATACAGGGAATGGCCCAGGGATGTTTTCCACGTATTTACGCAGATAGTTGCGCGCTATGACGCTGAAAGATTGGCGGTAGGGCTTCCAAGAGTTGACGGACTTGACCAAATTTGGCTGGTGAGTTGCATAAAATTTCAAACCGAGGTTTAATTTTTTTCATTTTACATCGACAAGATGTTCAGACCCATAACTTAAACATATTTAACTTGAATTTAGATTTGTGTAATAATTATAAGATATTTCGAGCCATCCCTCCTAAGGAAACAAAACTAACACGAGGAATCAAAGACATGCTCTTTTTAAAGATATTTTTGGATTCTAACTTTTGATACAAGGGAGTTATTTGAGTTTTTCTGGAATGATTTTCTGACAGGTGACATTTTTTGACAGATTGCCTGATTTTTGTTGTGATGGTCTTTCTCGTGGTTAAAGTTTCTACTAATGCCTTGTACAATAAGCTACGTCTTATGTACAAATTCAATAGTTTTGATATGCCCAACTTTGAAATGTTGTAGATTTCGACATGTGAGTGGAACAAATCGTAACTGACAACATGGCGAGTAGGTCATTACCAGCAAAACTAATACGCCGTTTTATTTTTGAAAAGCGATGGTTTGAAGAAGGTGTGTAAACACAAACAGGTTTTTTTTTTTCATTTTTTACCAAATTTATGATAATTTTGGTGAAAAACTTAAATAACATAATCAATAAATGTAGTTAGGACTTCCTTCCCCTCAACATTACGCTCAGTACTTAAGTATTCTATAAAAGTAAATGAATTCGCATATTTGAACTTATATTTCAAGTAAAAGGCTCAATTTATTGCAGAGTTACTAGGCTAATTAGGTGTAGATACGACTTTTTTGCACTCAAAATTGAATTTCTGTTTGTAACTGGTAGATACGACTTTGTTGTTATGCCCTCAACTGGGAACGTGTGTGTGATACTTGAAATTACCTAATTACTTCTTAATAGTCGACTTTGAAATAGCATATTCATAATATATCTATCTATATATTCATCGTGATCAATAATTATTCACAAATGAATGAAACACCAAAATGCCTCTCCTGTAAAAGCATATACGACTTTGTTGCTCTCACACGATAATTTCTTATGGTGCTGGCTCTGAGCTGCCCAAAATAATAAATACACACAAAGCATACGAAAATTGTGGATTAGCCTACAATGCAAAGCTGAATGAGGTCAATTTGGTGGTGAAAATATGACGTGGAGGAAAGTTGTTTTTGACATAAAATAATTGCAACAGAAACAATTTTTGTGTTATCATACTTCTAAATTGTCACAGAATGTGTCGAAAGCCTAGAAAAAAAATCAACAATGGGGGAACTTGTAAAAAAATAGGTAAATTTTGTAAAGGGGGCAAAAGTAAAATTGTTTTGAAACCTACACCAACTTATTCATTTGGTCTTAAGGATTAAAAAAGTATAGTTTGCCATATCTACGGTCATTAGTTTCAGATATGTTGGAGACTTCCGTGCCCAAATTGAGGATGCAGACCTCTTAACTACACGAGGTAATCGGTAGGGATACTTAATACTGTCGACCTTTCTAGCCTAATGAGGGATGAAGATCGGTTGCGGCCGCTATATGATGATGAGTTTCAGGATTATAGGCTCATAACGGTTCAAGGTCACCCTGGGGTAATAGCTTCATAATGCTCCGATTTTGACGAAACTATTCTCAAATTGTGTGTCTGGTCATATCCTATAACAGAAAATGCACATTTGCTCTGCATTTGACATTTTGGTATGGAAATTAAGCATTAAGTAAGCATTAATCCCATAGGATATGTAGACCATTGTTACATTTTGTCTCCAATTACGTGACCAAATGGTGAAATGAAAAGAATGGGAGCATTCTGAAAAGGGACCCAAGTGAAGCTGTTGAAACCTTTTGTCACCCTATAGACTAATTAAATATAAACCATAACCCACAGATAGGGCAAACTATACATTGTGTAATCCACATGACATGGCTAAAATGTTGGTGTACATTTCAGTAAAATCATACCTACTTTATATTTTCCCCCTATACAAACCTTGCCTCCCTGCAAATACATGTTTCCCGCTACTAATACTTCTAGACTTTTGATATGTTATTCTTTCAAGTATAACAAGACCAGAATTGTTTCCGGTGCAATTATTTTGAGGTCAACCATTATTTTATTGCACTCTTTCTAGTACTCTTGTACGGAAATACATGTTTATTTGCATGAAAAGCCAAATTTGAGTAAAATAAAAATGTAATTTTTTGTGTTACAGTTGATGTATTTGTCAGTAAGTTTTAGTGTATTAGTTAGAGTTGCCTACGAATAAAATGGACAATTTATGCCCATTCTTATTAAGGCATGATCTTGACAATTTCGTAGTCGGCTACTGGTGTAAATATTATTGTAAATAAAGAACTACACGACGTAACGGACCCCACAAATACTAGAAATTCGTAATAACGGTTTGAAGCAATTATTATACATTTTGCCGAAATCAGGTCAGTGTGTACTATTCGAATTCTCATCCAACAGGTGGTACCTGATATTGTTGAAGTAAATTTGCACGAAGAAAACGATTCCTTTCCGAGTTTATTATAGGGAGAATAAAGATTACATTTGAATGCGATGCCTACAAAGTCTAATTGTTGCCCACGAATAATGTCATGTTACTTACAAATAGAGCGTAATACACTACATATGTGATCAATTTTCCCTCCGGGTGAAAATTATCTGCGTGTAAGGTGGCTCCCCTAAGCATTTTACACCACACAAGAAGTGAAAGTGTTTGAACTAATTAACTTCTTCTATATCAAGATATTTGTTGAAACGCAGTCAAAACACAAGAAGTACAATTATGTAGATATTATGCAAATAAATGCTTGTTGCACCTACTCAATAAATTCAAGCAACGGTGTTGCACAATTTTCCCCTTATATCGAGAGCTTGATTTTGATTTTTTTATTGCAGGTGTTCTGGCTTATAATTATTACCTTTGTTGACTAATATTTTCTTTTCAGAGGACAAAAGACGTAGTAGCCGAAGGATATGATCCGCATCTTTCTGTCAGATTCGGAGAGATGAGGTTTGCAGCTCGACCAGCGAATACGATAATACAGGACGACATGCGAGACCCAGACAATATTCCCCGGGGGGGCACTTGTATTCAAAGGTGGATATGATGCGTGAACAAGAAAACGCGTAAAAAGGGTGTCTTTTTTGCAACAGGCGATGTACGCGCGTACATCGTTTAGGGTGTCAAAAACAGCAAAATATGGAAAAAAGGGTATGTTTTTTCTTAACCCTGAAATTTTCATGTTATATCTCATTAAGCAGGGATCGAAATCATCCAAAATATTGTAATCGGAACTTGGGAATTAAAGCAAAGCAAGATAATAAAGGGTATATTTACGATTCAATGCACTGGGTACTTGTTGAGGGTATCATAAACAGATAAAAATACTTGTTTAGGATATGTTTTAGCTTGTTTTTTAGTTGGTGAAAATACGTGTTTAGGGTGCATTTTGAAAGTCCATGTTCAAGCATCATATCCACCTTTGAATACAAGTGCCCCCCCCCCCGGGCAATATTCGAACTGACGAACAGTTTATCTACCTGGCTTGAAAGATTAAGGATGACATTCGTACTGGTTTTATGATAAATTTTGGTAACAATTTAAATTTATATCATCATGATTCATGCTGCGCATTTGTTTTGGTTTGTTTGAAAGGCTGTTTCCTTGTTTCCTGAGTTACGGGGGAGGTTTACAGGTCAATATTGGCAAAATGTGATATCATCCACTGGATGATATGAAATAGTAACTCGGCAAACCTGCATTAATTGTGATAATTAAAACTACAACGGAAAATGGTTTGATGGATTTTAAATTTTTACCAAAAGAGCCCTCAATGTAGCAAAACTTGAAATTCGGGTGATAGGCCATGCCCACCCAACAGCAACAGCGAGTTCAGTGCTATTGTTTTCAAGACTTACTGTAGAGGGGCTCTTCGCATATCGAACGCTGTAAAAAACGAGCCGCTAGAGCGTACATAAAACGTCGAGTTGGCAACGCTATGCCGGCGAGTTTGCAATTTGTCAACGCTAATCGGGAGTTGCAAGTTTGCACGCGATGCCGGTAGTTTGCATTGTAACGCGATGAGCGGCGAGAGTTGCGTGCTCTTAACGCGATGGACGGGGCGAAGTTTGCAAGTTCATAACGCAATGACGGCGAGAATGTTGCCAGTTGCAACCGAAGACGTTTTGAGAGTTTGCATTTCGTACAACTCGATGACGCCCGAGTGTTTATTTTGATTGGGAATGTTGGTACATATTTGGTATACTGGATAGAGAAGAACCATGGCTATCCATTGCTACCAAATCAAGTTCATATGGGGTTCGGTATGGGACAAATCTATGGGGGTGTTTGTCACAACCCATCGCTGGTTAGACATGTTACAAAATTAGCCTGGTTTCGAGGGTTAAATGCGTGTGTCATTTATTATTTAAAAGGAAATGAAACAAAGATGTTTGCAAACAAAAAAGCTGTCAGAATTTCTTGAACAAAGGAAATTTAAATTGGTCTAAATCGTGGGATGAGAATTACAAGGTTCTAACTACATTTCGAATTGTTTTGAAGATATACACATTTTTGAAATTTAAACTAAAAAACAAAGAATTTTAAAAAATTTATAATGTGGTTTGATTTTCAAAAGCCCACTTCAGATCAAATTTTCCTTGTTTTTTTTTTTGGTAAAAATTTAAACGTTCCCAGGATCTCAAATGACCAAAAGTAGCACTGCTGTTTACCCCCATGCAAAATTGTCTCTTTATTTTTGATCAATTTTAAACAGTAGCGACACCATTTGACCAAACTGATATAAGTAGGTACGTACAACAAAGCTATTATATCTGCAACAATCAGAAAAATCATTGCGGATTTTGTCATATAGGCCTACAAAGGTCAGGATATTGTATGTTATAGCGCCCCCCTCTAGATGTCTGTCAATCTCCCGTAGAGAGACGCGTGTTAGCAAACATTTACACAGAATGAAGTCAGTGGTTTAAATAATTCAAATTAGTTGTCAAAAGTGTGTCCGCCATTGAAATTTTTTGGTTTTATTTGGTGTTTGTCATAACAAATGAGACTTTAAACAGCTATGTCGTTACGCCTCTAATTCAGCACACCCCTTTTAATTTTGGCTTTAAATCTTAGAAAGTGAGCTAATGGGACACATAAACCCCATAAAATATAGTGCAATCTCTTTAGTTCTTTAAGGTTATTATTGGACCACAAAATTAAGCAAATGGTCTGATTTCCAGGAGTTCTAGCTTACGGAAACTTTAAGGCAGTCGCAGCCCATTTCTTTATAATTATTTTGAGCTGGTTTGTGTAGCGCACGTATATTGGTCTCACGTGACGTGGCTTAGGCCAGAGGGGGGGGGGGCATGGGGCCGCGCCTCCCCAATTATTGATTTCGTCGGTTGAGATGAGCCCGTCGGTTCACTTGGAGATTCAGGTCAGGGCACTTGCAGGCCGGATTGTCGGCATAAGTATAGTTTAAAGTTCTAATGGACACGTGCTGACAAGTAATTTTTCCAAAATCGTACAAAAATTAGCCTCAGAAGACATTTAAAGCATCTAAAACCGCAAATTTTCAGGGGGGCTTCGGCCTCCTCGACCCCCATCTCGTGGCTTCGCCCACTGGACCCCAACAGGGTCCCGCAAGGCGGGCCCCTGGACCGCTACCCCTTTTCTGTCGGTTGAGATGCGACACTGGCCCCCCAATATGAAAATCCTAGCTACGCCACTGTCAGCGTGATCATAGGATGGCATTAACGCTATGGTGCAAAAAAATCGACATGCAGCCTCCCTCTCCTGTGTTGGGGCAATGGATTATCCGCAGCTAAGATCTAAATGGGAGTTTGTGGGTTCGATTCGCTATCTACTGCAAGTTCCTTTGCTATTAATAACACAACGTCCGCGCTGTTATCATGTTTTTGTAATGGGGGCGAGGAGTTACCGGCGCCGCATGGGAAAAATAGTACCAACGTACGCTTGTATGGCGTCAAGGCACGGCATAAGTCGCAATTTCCACAGACATCAGTGTAAACATGTCAATTTGGCACCAAAAAGGTTGTAATATCTGATCCCGGTTTTTCATAATGTACACAATATTTTCAAAATGTACTAATTATTGTTAAGGTGCTACCTTCACATCGCTAATATTGACCGGAGAGATGGGAAAACAAGTACCTTTGAATGCTTTTTAACGAGGTCTTTTAGCGTTTTGATGCATCCGGAGAAAAGTTTACTAGAGAATGAGGTAGCTAGCCCCCACCCCGCGGTAAGACGAGGGTTAAGCAACCCAACTTCTCTCAGCTACCGAGATAGAGAGGTCGTTCCACAGACGACAAGATAATAACAGATCAGGGAGGTGTTAAGTGAATTGTTCAATTTTTAAGGACAACATGATTATTTAAAATCTCTCGTTGTCACTTTAAGGTCATGCGGGGTAATTTTGAACAAGCCAACAATCAATTGGCAGGCGACTGTAACATACGTTGTTCATGAATGAATGTTTCGAATTCAAAGGCGAAATTGGATAGTGGTTCTGTCAGAGTACTTTAGCATGGATTAAAATTGGAGTGCACACTCTTTTTATTTAACCCCTCCCTGGACAGAGAATCAAATCAATAACGTCCCGAATTATCACTTGAAAGGCGTCAAATTTGATAAATCTTTGTCTTCAACAGGAAAACGTGAGCAGCTGCGTCATGACGGCAAATACTTGCTTGATGGTCTTGATAAGGTGGCTTCTCACTTAACACAAGACTATACCTGAACAGGGATAACAGGGCGATCTTGGTCACCAGCTATTGTCTGTTTAACGATCCTGATGGACTTAACAACAAGAGGTAGGGGTGATGGGAGCGCCAGAAGCGGCCATGAGGGACCCAGTATTTTACCGTTATCATCGTCTCATTACAATTTATATGATAAATACGCAATGTCGCCTTCACTTCCGGGTATGTATAATCAGCATTGGACTTTTTAGAGTTCAAACAACCTACACCAGTCGTAGGTAGATATTGTTGATGGGCCAATAATTGGCAAAACAGGACGGATCTAGCCCAGTGCACATTATGGTCTTAATTGTAATAACCCCAAATTTACGGATTGGAATTGATTGTTGCATTATTTATTGCAAGACCATGAAAACATTATTACAAACCAATGAGAACAGCAATAGAGTTGAACCTGCTAAGTAGCATAGTTCTCACTTTATCTTGATTTGATTCTTTCTCTTGTAGTGAGTTATAATGTCCAGGGAAGGGGTGGTGGGGGTGGACGCCCCCCCCCCCCCCATTTTTCAAATATATGATTAGTTTTGTTATTTAATTCCCAGGGATACAGATTTTAAGTTCTCTGGAATCCGTATCCGTGATAAGTGGACGTGAGATGTATGCGATCCACAAAAAGGCGTCCTTGATCATTCAATGGAGAGTACCGAGGCACATGTTATGTATGATCAAACCATTGGCGATCACCTGCAGGCGAAGAATTCACAACCTCATCTGAATGTTAGAATTAATCATCATATAATGACACTTCTTTAAAATACTTACATGTGACATACATTGGGCTGCATTATAACATGTTTTGGCATTAATATTTTATTAAGGCAATACTTATTGTCTGATCTTTTACTGATTTAATTGAATATAATTTGTAATATAAATGTCACATATTCAATAGGCATTTCAAACACTGACCAAATATTAACTATAAAAAAAATCATTTCGCTTCATTGTGATAATTAATAAACTTAAAATACCAGTAGAGTATAAGGGGCTATCGGAGTCACATCCAAATAACAGCAGTCCTGTGGATTTCTTGGCCCCTCAAGCCGTTCCAGACCTCTTCCCTCTACAACACCACGTCAATCATACATCTAGGCAAATCCCTGTGGCAAATCCATCAAAATTTAATCAAAGCGTTCATCTGTGCATTCTTATCAAAAGGCATTCTGGCATTCTTACAGAAACTCCTGTAAATCCCATCACCTCCAAATTCCATCCGCGTAAAACCACTAGAATCCCTGTACATCCCACTCAATCATGATCACCCACCTAATCCCTGTACAAAATCAAAAAAAAAAATGCCCGAAAAACCCCCAAAACACCGACATCCCCTCCAGTCCCCTTTAATCAACCCCCGCGTTTTCCTGCCGTACTGTCCTGTTAAGCTTTCATTATTCCCTACGCCCGCGCCGCCCTCTATATTCCTTATTGCCCCGAACCCTCCGCAACCCCCGCTATTTTTGTGGTAAGGATTCGCGTTTGAGACATATGCTCTATTCGCTATGTCGTCGAGTTCTTTTCCTCCTCTCGTCACCCCAACATAATTCTTCTCGTGCCCGGCCGGGTCCGACCTTCGGGGTTTCCCTGCACCACATCGGCAATATGCATCCCCCTAGAGCCACTCCGGTTTCTTTTTACGGGAGTGATCGAAAGTGAGAGCCATGGGGACAGGGTGAGGCAGACGTTACGTCAAAGGACGGGTTGGGTTGATAAGCATCCGTCCTATACCCCCACTAGGTCAGTCGTTTCGATATCGGCTGGATCCGTTGGGGGTGGTGTTCAGGCTGCTGGTCTCTCCTTGTCTCCCCCGAGCTTTTTGCTATATTCCCTCTTATCCTTTCTAAAAGAAAATACATCCGTCTCAGAAAATATTTTGGATTCTCGCAATCCGGCCATATTGATACGCAATTTTACAACCATCTCGTATGTACACTAACATTTCAGGGAATAATCTATCATAGATGGATGCCACAAGTAACCCAAATTAGTCCTCTAAATCTACTACGTCAATCATACATCTAGGCAAATCCCTGTGCAAATCATCAAATTTCAATGCACAGCGTGGCCATCTGTGTTTTTAACACCTCCAATATTTTGTTATTTCATAATGAACAAATATTAATAAAAAATATAATAATAAAAATGATCTTTTAAAAGCTATCACAATGTCCGAAAAAAATCAATCTCAAGTCAAAAGTCGAAAATAACCGATTATTTGTATATTACCAATAATCAATGGTGTCCAGCTTCTGCAGAAATCAATCCTAGGCAATTTTAACAGTTACCATGTAATTCAACAAAGACATGGTGTTGGTGTATGTAAGGAGCTTGGAATACCTACTAAAAATAATATTCTGCAAAGAGTATATGCAAAATACAGACCTTTATATATTAAAGCTTCCAAAAAATATATGCTAAAAAAAAGGCAAACATCCTCAACCCCGACTGCTTGAGGATGTTTTTTTTTTATTGGGGCGTTCACATTGAATTTTGATTATAAAAATAATATATTTAAAAAAATATAAAAGATGGCGCAAAAATTCGAAATCTCCCCAAGAATTTCTCACTTCTAGAAGAACAAAAACAAGAATTCGCAAGAAATCCATAAAATGGGAAGAATCTTGTAAAATGAAGTTTACAAAATCACAGACTCTGAAAAAATCATAACTTTCCAATGGAGAATCATGTATCATTACTCTTCACGGAGGTGAAAAAGTTTGGGCAACTCTCTCTTCAAGCAAAAAAACTAGAAACCCAAAAACGCCACGCTTCTACTAACCACCTAAAGGTCTGGGGCGGAAAAGGGCAAAAATGGACACAAGTACTATGATTTCATTTTGATGAAAACCCAAACTACAAATCGCGACTGATAAATCCAGCGCGGGATTTTTTTTTTTACTTCAAATTTTTGGAGGATTGACAGTCCCCTTGGGAACACCCTCAATTCTTGTCGTACAAATGCTCTCTTTGTTGCACCTTCACTCAGATAATACAAAATTGGATCTCCTGGTTTTATAACCATACTATCTGATACATAAGTGTTGAGACGTCTCCAATAGCGTCTGTTGGCTCGTCTTCTTGAATCTTCCTTCACGATTCTCCGCCGCTCGTATAGTACCTTAGTTTTATGTCGCTGTATCTGTTTTTCATTCTTCATTTTTGGCGGAGGCTGAATTTTCACCTATTACTTTCTTTTTCGTAATCGCTTCATTTGGTTTCATTCCTATCAGTCTAGTTTTTTCATCCATTTAGAGCTGCATCACGTCTGGGCATCTCAAAACGCCCTCTGTAGATCTCACATTGCTTTTCACCTCAGCTTCCAACAAAATTTCTTTGGCGCAGTCGATGGCCAAATAGCCTTTTCCGCTAAAGTTCTTATTGAAATCTTTCAACAATAGGCCGCGCTCGATGTTGCCTCTGCCTATCCCCTCTATGATGTTTTAGCATTATGGCTTTTTTCAGCAATTTTGAGCTGCTCCCATGAATTCTCGTCCATGATCTACCTGTAACAACTTAGGCCAGGTCCGTCCTTTTCTATTCTTAAATTTTCTCGAAAGCTTTTGCAACTTCTCCGCGAGTCCTGGTGGTGCTTAGAGGCTCCGCCTCTTTATATCTGCTAGCTACATCCACTCCAGTTAGGGCATATTTATAGAGCTTACGTCCTTTCCATGTCGATCATGAGGGGAGACACATAAATCCGCTTGTTTGGTGATTCTCATGGGGAACATCACATGCAAATTTTGGCTCGTGGATATATTTTGGGGGTGGCAGATAAATCTGCCACAAAGCCTGCTTTTTCAAAATATTTTTACTACATTCTTACTCAGCCTTGGCTTCGCTTTGCTAGGCTTGTCAATAGGCGGAACATCCTTCCAGTAACCTATCGCATAATACATTTTGGCTAGTTATTATCCCTTTATTTTTAGAATAAAGCAAAGATGATCGTGACATTTTGGATTTACGCGGCGTATCTTTCGACACATCAGAAAGAAGAATTCGTGCAGAGGCTAGAAGAATGACAGAGGTCTTTAGAAAGATACAATAAAGGCGTGGCAAAGCGAAAGTGAAGTCTAAAAAAAAAATCGCCTCTCTAATTTAGAGAGGATTTTATTTATTGTCCATTTATTTACTAGATGCAAATCGCAATCACAGCGACTATATGGGTCTTAAATTTCTATCTAGTTGTCATACGCAACTTAATCAAATAGTCTCTTCATTTGTTTTATCAGTTCCTCCCAGATTTGGCATTGCAATCTGTGTTTTTGGGGCTTCTAGTTTTTTCGATTTTTGCTTCTATTCAGCCTTTTATTTAATTTTTTTTCATTTTTATGCAAGATCAAATTTAAATCCAATTTTTCTCTCTTATTGACCTGCTTTCGAGAGAATGTCCTCTAATGCTAGTTTTTTTCCCAGCTGAACCCAGCTTCCTCAGCTTTTTCTCGAATTTCTCGCTCCTTTTCAGCTGTCAATTCTATGAGATTAGCTCTAGTCCCTGTGTTTGATTCCAGCCTTGTGATTTCTGTAATCTCCGCTTCCTCTTAAACTGTGATGAAATTTCATTTGCTAATAATTCCATCGCTGCAGCGCGTTTGAGACACTATTTTTTTTACGGTATTCAGACTAGACTCAGCGGTTCTTTTGATCTCTCGTGTTTTTCTAACTTTTTCATAGTCGCTTTTCCGAGAGCCACGCTGGGCTGCGCTTCTCATTCCACCTACAATCGCCACACCTCCGAGAGGAATTGATACTACGCTCGCTACTCCCTTGCCAAGGTTCCACTGGCGCCATTCCTAGTACCGACTGCAATGAGTCCTGAAACTTGAGGCAGATTGTAGATACATTCAGCACTGTTTGTGTATTTTCTCCTTATGGGCTTATCTCTATGATCTACTTCACGCTTCCAAAAATTCTCTGATTTCAAGAGATTTGTGTTGAGTCGAAATTGTAGCGCCTTGATCCTCTCGATCGCTTCGGAATTCGGATAAATTTGGCGTGCGCTTGTTTTTCATCTTATTTTTAGATAAGCACTTCGTCGTCGGTATAATTCTCTACGTGAAAATCTATGAAATGGCGGTTATTATCTTGTTTAGACAAATTGCGCCTGTAAAGACTGAATATTCCTAGTTCTTTGACACCGATCAGAAGGTGACGTTAGTGGAATAAATCTTCAGCGTGCATTCTTTTTGATCACTCGTTTTATCACATGCAGTTTGCTTCCGTTATAGGCCAAACGCTATATGATTTAGCTTGGACGTATCTCGAAATTGTAGGATATGGGATTAGAACCCCATATGTCAACTGTGTTCGTATCGAATATTTATGCGTGTCATCGCCCCATCTGATCGTTAAAAATAGTTTGTTGTCCGGTTGATTTTTTGATGAATTTGACCACGAGTCATTATGGGAAGGTGTGGCTATGTTTCTCGTTTCGCTTAAAAGAGGCATGAGTCCTAAGGCGTACGGAATTTGAGCTGCAAAGCAATTTGATGTACTACGATTCGCAGGATACCCTGATCCCTACCGGGGTTGTCTACCGGAGAGTCCGTTGGTTCTAATTGCGATTTGCTGTGGATTGGCGTTTGTAATACCTTATCACCGTCTATTCCTTTGGCGATGACGTATTAATTTCGATCATTTTACGCATCCGTTAGTACTATGTTCTTTTTAACCAGCTCTCACTGAAAAATAAACCTTGGTTCCATCTTCGTGAGGAAAGACATATCTCCCGAGATCGATAATGTTTTACATCGTGCTCGTGTTGCACGAGCTCGTCGCACGTAACCCTTTGTTTACAAGAATCTCCGTCATCGCAGTGGAGGACCGCTATTTATCACATTGTTAAGACGCATATCCAAATTTCAGTCATTTCCTTATTCAATTTGATATTATCGGAATGATTGGGCGTACTTAATCCACATACCTTTTGGTTGTGCAATCCCCCACTTCCGTAGGATCCGCCTATCCACATTTTTTTTATTTCCCAATTTATCGACCGTTCAGCGACCGCCATCTTTTGGATAGAACCTCACTTTTTAATGCATATTGTTGTTTAGGTCTACTTCCACCAGCTCATGCTGGATGAGTTTTGTTTCCCGGATTTTCACTCGATAGACGTAGATTGAACATTCTCCTTTATTTCTACAAAAAAAAAATTCCTCCTCCAACAATAATTTTTTGAAAAAATTGTTTTTTACTTTAATTTCAAGTAACACGTCAAAAGGCATCCGGTGATTATCCAGTTAATGAGCATCAACCATTGTTCCCTGAATTTTTGAAAATCCAATCGATTCTGAAATGTCAGTAGCATCCAACTCGGATTGTTCGTATCGGATCGTGTAAAACTCTCTCCAATTTTAACATCGCGCATAATTGGAATTTTTCAACATCTGCGTACCCTTGAGTTTATCACGAGCATTAGCGAGATTGTTGTGGTGCTTTTTTTGTTCAGAGAAATTAAAATGCTCTTGGGAGTAATTCTACTATCCTATCACCTGTATGGGTTCCAGAGTCTAGCCAATCTTTCTTCATCATCCAAATCTAGCATATATCTGACAGGCTCTTGCAACCAAACTTGAAGATTTTACGCTGGCATCGTCATTTCGATCATACCCGTTTCAGGATTGACTTCGATGGGTAGTCTGAATCGTGTAGTTCGTTTTTTGAGCTAAACTTTGAAAGGTGTACTTTCCAGCTGGACAACACATCTGTGGAATGTTCGCATGTCAGATCCGTATCCTTACGGTCATATCCTGTACAGGATTGTATCATCCTACCCCAATGTGTATCTCCTTCAGCCCTATTTTTTCTCCCAAATTTAAAAAAAAAAAAAAACAGCAAAAAACGATTTTCATCGAGGTTTGTATGGTTTTCCCTTGCTAGTGCGTCATTATATTCAGACTCTCGATCTTATTTTACTAAAATAAGATGCTTATTTACAATCAAGATATAGACTAGCGTGTTGGTGGTGTTTTTGAACTCGACACATACCTTTTCGTTGTAAATCCAGGAAAATTCATACGGGAATGCAAAAAAAATTCCGATTCGTTTTCCAACAATGGGTGAATTACAACTTCCTCACATTCCAGACGGCGACTTGATGAAATTATCAAAAATGGCGGTCTAATCCTATGCAGTTTGGCAGACATCAATTCAATTTTGCTGTTTGGGAGCGACGGGGGGGGGGGGGGGGAAAACCACTGTTGCGGTGTCTCCAAGGAAGAGTCTCCACCACGATAATCCATATGATCAGGAGCGTCTACAGATTTCACGCTTACTATCAAATCAGACTAAATTTTGAGCGAGATGATTGTCCTTCCCTCCGAGCGGTCATTCAATGCACTAAATAAGCAATCGATATGTAAGTCTTTGAGAGGATATACAGCGAATTCGGTATTAACACGAATGAAAACTTTTGAGCAGTAAATTTCGATCCTTTGAAGGTTTTTGGATCCACTAGATATTGGCTATCGAAAAACCTTACACTCACAGGAGGTATGAGAATGAGTGAGCAGGAAGTCCTGAAGACCAGCGATGGCTATATTATGAAGGGAATCTCCCGTGATGTACATTCCATCTCAGCCGTAAAATTCGGTAGTGGGGCCGGTCATACTTACAGGTAGAAATAGCGTGAACAGAACTTAGACGAGATCCGGGTTATACCGACAGTCCTCCGAATGGCATCATTTATTCCGTCTAGGATCTTCGTTTCTGGATTCATCTTACGAGGCTTACTAGGGCTGGTGTTTAGAGGATCAATGACTCAATTAGGAATTATGCGTGGGCTATCCTGGCAGCGCAAGCACAATCTAGGTCAGTCTAATAGGTAAAGGTAGAGCTTTCGATGCTCAAAAACATTTTCTAGCCAAAGTAGAGGATGCCATTCAATTCCGTCGATCGATATTCCAAGCTCGAGAGAGAGGTATCAGTCTACCATGCAGGAACGCTAGAAGCAAGCTGGAATTTTGTCGTAGGTTCTGGATTGTATATGATTCCGAGCGACATGGATCTCCATTGGGAAGTCTCAAAGATACAACAACCTGATCCAAATCGCGACTACGGAAAGGCAACTTGGTCTTAAGAAAGGTAATGACGAAGCGCTTCTAATGCAGGGCCGCAGCATATGATGTGGATGTCAGTCATACCATCAGCCGCGACTCGTCAGCAGCGCACAGAGGAAGTGCATTCGCGATAGCGTTGCGATGAAGACTTTTTCTCACGATGAGAAACTGATGTAACGTTGGGGGGAATTTTAGGATCGATCGTCAATTTGGATGATAAATAAAAGATTGCAGCACCTGTAGTGATGATGAATCGGGGCTCTGGCCTTGACAATGCCCTAAGTTTCACGGGAAAAAACAAGAAAAAAAAAAAAACACAACCACCAAAAAAACAACAATGGGACACACACAAGGAACACAACACCCAGGTTCCACAACACAGTGCCAAACCCACGGACAACCACAAACAACAAAACAAAAAAAAAACCCCCCACCCCCCCACGCCCCCCAACCCATTGCCCCACCACCCCGCCCCTTTCCCCTCCCCTTCCCCCACCCCCACCCCCCCCCTCGACCCCTCCCCCCCCCCCCCCCCCCCCCCCCCCTCCACCGCCCCGTCCCCCCCTTCCCCCACACACCCCCCCCCCCCACCCACCCCCCCCCCCACCCCCCCCCCCCCCCCCCGCCGCCCCCCCACCCTCCCCCCGCCCGCACCCCCCCCCCCCCCCCCCCCCCCCCGCCCCCTTCCCCCTCCCACCACCCCCCCCATCCCCCCCCCCCCCCCCCCCCCCCAAATTACAACCAACCCAAACACCAAAAGCCACTTTCCTTTTCATTCCCTTTCTCTCTTCTTGCGTATCTTGATATACACGATCGTTTCCATCTAAAAAATTTCAAATGATAGTTATCATTGAATTAAGGCGCAGCTTTATAGAAAGACTCTATTAACGATAGCTGAAACATGAAGGTCATGCAGAACGACTTTTCAATGAGTTGACTGCGGCTATGAGACAGTATTATAATCTGACTGGAATTCAGCTAGAAAATTTTCCTCCTGAGCCACAACTCCACGATTATCTTAGATCGAGGATCAAAAAGAGGCTATTCAAAAGGAGAGTTTGCTTTAGTCGCTGCAGGAATTACTGCGACAGAATTTGGTTGGTATTTCGTTTAAGAAGAGAAAAAAAAATCCCGCTCTACCCCCAAACCCCCCCCCCCCCAAAAAAAAAGAAGAACCCTCAAACCCGCAAGAATTTTTTTTTTTTTTTTATTTTTTTTTTTCACTGCCTTGACTGGATATCGCTCGGAATAAATCCTTGCGTGACCACCATCTCTGACATATCGTCTGAGTAATCGCTTTTGACAATTCGCCAGGGGGCATCCTCGAGATCCAAATTTCCCAAATTAGGAGGTTGCATTTTGAGAAGTTTTTTCATAATCATAGTATTTCCAACGAGTCCACCAAGAACCGCGAGTGATAAATTCCTTTGACGATCATATTTACGTGTTGAATCTGCCTTTCTTCTTCTTTTATTAATGTGAAAATCCAATTAACAAATCGACGTAAATTCGTACATTATCAGCGAAAAACCTACTACCCAATTTTAAGCATTTTTGAGTCGTTTCTTTCATGTACAATTTTCTAACGTTTTCATTCATCTTCGATTCTACTCTCGTCACCTCGCAAAGTCTCTCTTCCCGCCTTTCAAGCTCATGAAGCTCTCGTTCCATTTTCGATTTCATCATCTCTCCATGTTTTTATTTATTACTCAGGGCTAGGACTTTTTTTTTTTTTTGTATTCCGTTTTGACAAGTCAATAAAAATGTACCCAATGTCCGCCATCAGCGACCAGATGTGGGCTCTGCGAAAATCCAACGGGCCGCTCCGCTGCTTCAAATGAAGCTCACTATGCTCCCGTTAATGCCTGGAAGTGCGATTAGCAATATATCTCCAAGCTTCAGCAGTCGATCTGCTCTTTTTTTGCAGCTGTGCCTGATCCACTCTTCAAAGTTTTCGGCGCTGGTTTTGGAGCTGGAGGAGTCGGGCTCGGTTTTGGACCTGGTGGTTTTTTGTTTGGGGGGCGGGCGTGACAGTTTTTGTGACCCTTTTGGTGGCGCTAGCTATCGATGCACGATTGATAAATGCAGACCTATCGCGGTTAATATCGATGCTGTCGTGACACCCTCGCGTCTGAACAGCTCACCGACTCGATCACGGAGACCTTCCATCGCTTTCGATGAAATTTTCAATCTTTCTCCGTAAACGCTTGAAGAGAATTTCTGACTTTTGCTTCTTGTTCTGTTATAGCATTGTCAAAATCATCGATTTCCGTTTGCAGTTCTCGAGCTTTTTCAGCATCTTCTTCAGTCAAGAGTAAAAGAGGTCTTCCCCTCATATGTGGGGTTGACGATGCCTAACAGGAGCTCACCCTTGGATTTTAAGCGTGCTAGTTCAGAGGCTTTTCATTTCTTTCTTTGTACGAGATGCTCGTAAACCTCAGACAGTCTTTTGAGTGTCCTTTGCTCATTCAAAAAACTGTGATTTCTCTGGTTACTCAATTGATCACTCGTGAGTTGTCGGCACTCATTAAGAACTTGTTTGTATTTCTCCTAATCAGTTCTCTGCGCACTGGTGGAAGGTATTGATTAGGCCTACTAACGATCGCACTAGCTTTCTTGGGCAGAGTTTGAGTTTTTTATTTAGTGGGGGCTTTTAAAGTCATGCAATCACCTAAGACCTCTCTTAAAACCAGGTTCCTCCCACACCATGAACTGTTTTTGATGGTACTAAGAGCTAAAAATTTTGCGCGGGGGGGTTTTCCTTTTGAGTTAGTATGGTTTTTCTCGCGCCTGATATTCACCAAAATTCCATCGTCGGGCATTGTCCATTTTCACCGATTTGGAAAAGTGACCACCCCGCTTCTATTTCAAACTTTTTTTGTTTTTTCTTTCTTGTAATCTTTCCAAGTGTGGAAAGTTTTGTATTGATTTCCAAGGTTTTTTCTATTTGCATTTGTTCGCAAATCTAATTCTGGGTTTGGTATTTCACGTAGATTTTCAAAGTCGACTTTCTAATTCTTGGATCCGATCTTTTTCCTCTAGGGCGGTAGCATCATGCGCCTCTCCATTCATGCTTCCTCGACTTGGTTGCTCGGTTTGTATCGTTCCACCTCCAAACTCCGTTTCTGCAGTTGCTCCATTGTATGACCTACTGTAGCATCCCATACATCTACTTCCTCGTCACCTCTTTCCATCATAATATCTTTCACGCGTAATGGATCAAATCAGCCATTGTTTTTTGCTTTTTTATTTATCTCTAATGAATCAAAGAAAGATGGCGACTAAGTACGGACACAAATTAAATCCGATGCGAAAATTTCGTGCGTTACGAAGGACCTCAAAGGTGTGCGTCGCACGATAAGGGCAACACTCACGTAATCCGAGCACTATAGGCCGGCTGGAGGATAGCTCACAGCGGAAAAAACGACGTTATAATCCCGGGACATCGATTTTTTACATCAGTTGGATTTGAATTCGGCAGTCAGGAGCCAATAACGATGCCAACAGAACGATAGTGGACAATCTCGTAAGGGGCCGATAGTGCCCAAGATTGAAGTAAAACTAGAAGGAAAGAGCATTTTCACGTTTGAATGATGCCGATATTTGTTCATGTTTTTACGAGGAATGTGGATGACCAGGGCAGGGAACGTGAAAATGCGATATATCAGGGTCTCCAATCGTACAGCTGTAGTCGAAAACTCAGGATCGATGCTGGAGACTCGGCGGATATGTTGGGCAGCTGACGTGGCGATTGGAACGCTTACGATAATCTCTTCTGCATTCCTCTGATTTTGAGATGGCTGTCGTACGGCCACACCGTTCCTTCGGCAGAGTGAGCTCAAAGATCGCTTGTCTTACGAGCTGACATTTAACGATTTTGGAAAAGTCATAGTGAGCACTGACACAACAGCCACTAAGCGATTTGCGATATCCACTTGGAATTTGAAGTTCTAACATCCTCCGAGTTGGCTACAATCTGAAAAACCAGCAGATGGTAATTCAATGTTCTGTACGATAACATCGCGCGGCATAGTAAAGAATCTGTAAATTAATCAGACACAATTTGGAAGCTTCGCTATGGTCACGCTCAGCAAGAGCATGAAGGGTATCCTGATTTTGTTTGTGAATCCAAGCGACGGAGGGCAAAACTACATAGAGAGACTCCGAAACATTCTACAATCCGCAAAATTAAAAAGGTTTCTGTCACTCTAGACGGCAACCCAAATCGATATTTTCCAGCGGCAGGAAATCCTCCCAGATGTTTAGTGAAATCAGAAAATAATTTTGGTCTGATGGCAAACACAGAACAGTTCCCCATTCTTTCAAGGAAGGTTTCATTTGGGCTGATGTGATTTTGCAAGTGAATAATCTAACCACCAAGTATGGTCTTTGGCTGGAATTATGAGGTCGAGCGATGATGTCACGCTTCATGGAAGCGGGAGAAAAATCGAAGGTGTGCTCGGTCAATCCATCGCATATAGAGATAGAAAGGACGCAGAAGCCGCTGGACACCTATCCGCCTATATATTTTAATCGTGCAGGATGGTATGGGGGGGCTGTTTGTAGTTTCGAAAATGGACGGCTTAGTAGTGTGGCTAAATAAACATGTATACTAAACCAACCGCACTCCGCGATGATCGTAGGAGCGCCCTCCTGCGAAAACATAGTTCACCCTTGACCTACTTGAGAATGAATATAAAAACTTTTGAATTTATCATTATCGTGTGTCGTACTTGGATGTAGCAATGGAAGGCTTACTTAAATCGAAAATGGTTTTTCGAGGATGAAAACGTAATTCCGATCGATCGTCCTGGTGTCCAAAATCGAGATTGGATGGACAATGGCGCTACATTTGGTACGAAACACTAGGAATACATACGGTCAAACGTTATTCTTATAGACGATTGGCAGCAGTATAAATCTATGAAGAAGAAAAACCAAATGCTATCTAATTATGTCCGTCAGCGGTAGACAGCCGGAATTGCTCGTATTGGGGTTCTTACTTCAAAAATATATTCGGTTTTGACTGATCTTAGAGCAGCAAATCAAATGGATGCGTTAGATTTACTGTAAAGATCGTGATAGTTTCGAAGAATCATCTGAGAGAAAACGATGTCATTCACACTTTGGAAGAAAGAAAAAAAAGTTCGCGAACTTTGGCTAAATAATCATTCTAAAGTACTACTTATTATGGAACAACCAACGAGTTATAAAGTTATATACTCCGCAAATTTGTAGTAAATAAAAATGACAGATATCGACAAATCCTCTGAAGAGGCGATGACTCCTGAGCCTGTGAACATTTTGCTTTGCAAATCTTGAGATTGATAATGACCAGAGGGAAAAGCTAATAAAGCTTGTAGTTTCGTCGGTCAATAGGGCAAAGAGTTTCCTTCTCGGAAAAAACTTTACCTCTGATAAATCGAAAAGCTAGAGGCAAAAGAAATTGAAAAATTGTACGGCTCCATATGAATGCAAATCGAGCTTTAGTAATGCACAGACTCTCAAAACGGCATAATCGTCTCCTGCTTACTCAACGCGGTAAGGTTGCTGGGCTACCTGGAAATTACTCTCACGCAATCCGGAGAGCTGGAGAAATCTAAAATGAGCGCCTTTCAATCATTTGGTCTTTGAGTAACTGCATCTAGCAGTGTTATCAAAGTTTGGAAATGGTTGTCTCCTATAGAGACTTTTGCTGCACAATGACTAGTAATCATATAGAGGGGCAATTTTTCGTAAAGCAGGGGTTTCCTCTTGATTCCCCAGAGATAAGGAGGTTTGTTTAGATAAAATCGATTAAAAAAAAATAAAACTTAAAAAAAAAAAAATTAAAAAAAAAATAAAAATCCGTCAATTACTTTTGTTAGGATTTTTTTTTTTTTTGCTCTTATTGCGCTGCTTAGGAAAAATTCTTTCTGCTATATTTTCTGCTCAGGAAATTATTTCTGCTTAGGAAAAAATTATTTCTGGCTAGGTCTGCTCAATGATGCTGCTATGATGCTCAGATGATGCTGCAGATGATGCTCAAGAAAAATTATTTCCTGCTTAGATGTCCTTGCGCAAAAAAATTATGACTGCTTAGGTGTCTGCTCAGATGATGCTCAGATGATGCTGCGATGATGCTCAGAATGAGTGGGCTCAAGAAAAATTATTTCGCTTAGGAATTTTCCATAAATAAAGTCTGGAGAAATCAGATGAAATTCCAAAACGGAATAACCAATTCCAAAAACTGAAGGAGGTCACTCGCAAAAACGAAAGGCAGAAAAACGCAAAAAGCCTCCGGGCAAAAGCAAAACCACGCAGCGAAAGCCTGACGGTCACCTGCCCGTCCGGTCAAAAAGTAAAAGATCCAAAAAAAGTGGCGGCTGGAAAGGCGCTGGCTGCTAAAAACAAAGAACGTCTAGCAAAATAAAGCTTTTGATGAGATGGCAAAAAGCTGAAGCGTCTCTATCACGAACCTGATATGGTACAAAGATACTTGGTCGACTCTAAAATCTCTATTCGCTCTCTTATTGCAAGGGTGGCTACGTATGCGAATAGCGGTTTTGGATCACCAAAAATGGTCAATTTCATCTCTGATCCTCTCCCCCCCCTTACCCCCATCTACCTCCCCAAAAAAACAACCCGTCCAAAGAAAAAAAGTATATATTCGTGATTTCTGTACAAAAAAAAAAAATCTAGGCAAGGGAAAGACTCTGACGCCTGAGGATGATAATGTGTGGATCACTGGAAAGGGGAAAGGGATTGAAATAGTGGAGGAACGAGGATGAAAAGAGTAGAAGGGGCGAGGCGGAAAGGAAGTAAGGGGGATAAGATTGAGGGGGGGGTGGGTAGGATTAAGCAACGACGGGGGGAAGGAAATGAGGCAGTGTGAAATGGGAACAGAGACCTGTAGAAATAGGGAGGGGAAAGATGAGGTGAAAAAGAAGTTAATGGTAATACTAGGGAAGACGGTGGGAGGGAAGGCAGGGTAAGGAAAGGGAAGGGGGAGTAGGGAGACATGGACCTTAAGAAGTTGGGGGGTAGAGGAGTGTAGAGAGAGAGGGAGAGTAAGGCAAAACAGTGGCCCCGTTGGAAGGGGATGGGAACGGAAGGGGTAAGGGGGAGATTAGGGGAGATGACGGGGAAAAAAGTAAGAAATAAATGGAAGACAGACAAAAGCCGGGCGGGAAAACGGGGGGTAAAAAAGGAGGGGTGGAGGGGAGGGAAGTATGGGAGAAGTGGCGGGAACGGCGACTCAAGGGGGAAATATGGTGGGAATGGAACGGGAATTAAGGGCGATAAGTGAGATGATGAGTTAAAGAGGGGGGGGAGAGATGGGGAGTGGGGAGGAAACAAGAAGAGTAAGGCAATAAAGGGGTCGGAGAGAGAGATTGTAAGCGGAATGAATTGGCTGCCCAGGAGGAGATCGCGGGGGGGAGGGGCAGAGGGGCGGATGGATTCGGGGGCGGGGGGGAGGGACGGCTTAATTCATGTGATTGGGGGAAAACTTTCAGGTGGGGGAAATGAGGGAGGGGAAAGGAGGAGAGTGGTGTAGGATTTGAGAGTTAATTTCTCAAGATATTTTTTTTTGTTGATCACCACGCCAATAGTTTCAACAGGCTGCGGTTGCCTAGGTCGTCTTAGGTATACAATTTTATCAATAATATTAAAAAAAACAAACTGTTTTAAAAAAAAACAAGATGGTCTTCTTCTACTCCACAGTTATCACAATAACGTACTCGCCGTTGGTATTCTTCCTCGCAATTTTGACACTTTGCGATTATTTTTTACAAGCAATGATAAATTTCCCACGCTCCTGGGATGTCCTCTTGAACTCGCTAGAAGGTGGAGGTAAACTCTCAAAGTAACTTCATTCGAAGCCAAATTAATAGCTAACTCAAATGATTTTCATGCAAGATTTTACATGTATTATATAAACCGCATGTGCAGCCTTATCCCATAAAGAAGTAATTCAATGTGATCGTACATTTCTTCCTTGCAAATAGGTGGCCTTGTTTCTTACGTGGAATTTCGACAAACAAACGTTTGATGCCATTGCTGCATTTATCCAAGGGGTTGTAGGAGGTTTTCGCTCTATTCTGGTTTTTTCGTTACACAATTTACAAAACATTTTTTGTATTTGTTGGTTCAAGTCCTTTTTATAAAAAAATCCACGCTAATAAATTAGAGTGGATTTTTAGCATAAAAAAAAATAGGCCTCAGTGTCCTGTCATAGCTGGCTCTTATATGACGCATATATAGGTTCACGCATCTTGTTGCATGGAATTTATCAGTGTTTCTTAATCTAATATATAGAGGGGCAGCAAACACTGTTAGTAAGTAGCATCAGTCCCAGGAAATCAAAGTCAATTTCTGTTTCATTGAAAAATACCGTTTAATATTTAGAACCGTTAAATATTGTAGAAGCGCTAGACTATTTGAAAATGTCACAACCAACAGTTTTCCCCTGAGGCGATAGTCTAGATAGTAGTAACGCACACAATCCTCTAGTCCAATATGCGCTATTTATGATACAGTAGTATTTAATTCTAAGTATAAGCACTCACCAACATTCATAACCCAAATATCCCCCGAGGCCATTAGTCTAGACAGCACTGCTTTTAACATGTATTTTGGGGGAATCATTTCATGCCTGTTAGGCACGTGCGTGTTTAAAAGGTTTTAATGTTGCAGTTGTTTGTAATAGCCTAGGGCAATTTCTTTGTTCGGGTCTCACAGAGGTTAGCTTCCCACACACTAAAATGGGCTTCTATCTCATACACACACGAGTACGAGTGTACCTATTGGTTCAAAATGAGTAGCCTACGGTTTCAGTGAAGGTATGTAAGTAAGACCAATGCATGGCACGCATGACCCAAACCCAACCCCCCCCCCCCCCCATCATTGAGATTTTATCTGAGTAAGTAAATTGTATAGATTTTTGGATAGTGGGATTAGATATTTCTCCTTAGGTACTGTGCTATAATCCCCAAAACAATGAAGTAGAGAAAAAAAATCATCAGATATATATATTTTTCTGATGGATTTTTATGCTTTCTCAAAGTGTGTAACTGAGACCAGATTTTTTGATTGAGCTGTTTTGCAATAATCTATCTGTTCGTCACAATTTTAGAATATTGTGCCTGTATTTCCTTCTATTTTTTTGAGCTCTGGCTGCCACGCTCGAACAAAATTCCTTCTTTCGTCTCAACAATGAGAGTTTACACGAATCGGTGGTCTGCTAATTTGAAGACGCTTTCTTTTTAGAAAGAATAATATATTTTTTTCCTAGATTTTATAATAAATTTTTTGAGATGATAATCCACGACAAAGCTGGCTGACTAATTTGCAACTATTTTGCTGGCACCTGAAATCGAAAGAAAAGTTTTAGATGTATCAGATGAATTCCAGTATATAAAACTCAGTTCTACTTTTGCTGTCTAACTACTTCTTTTTTGATGTTTTTGAGATGAGAGTTAGGGCAACTGTAAGTTGTCATAGAATTATCAGCCTTGATTATTTTGTGGTCTAGCTTGGAAGATCATGAGAAATAGCTCCTTTAAACATTCAAATACAAATCGATGCACTAGATCTTTTTTTTGCTTTCTGTTAGTATATATACCTACATAAATATCCCTTGGTATTTAGGTGAAGCTTCAAAACTCGTATCGTTTTTAAATTCAAATAGGGCCATCATCTTTCGCTCCATATTTTTTTGTACACAGATTTTGTGGGCGATACAACCAGGCATTTTTGATTGGGGGTGGCTTATAGGTATTTTGTTTTCTTTATAATCAAAAATTATTTTATTTCATCTCTAATTTTTTTCTTTTTTTACTTTTTCATGTTATTTTAACCTTTCAAACTTTTTTTTTATTTCTGATTATTGAAAATTCGCTAATGTCACATTTATTTTTATTTTCATCTCTAATTTTTTTCTGCTGCAAGCACTGGTACTGCATTTCGGGTACCGGCATATCTAATATATATATGGATGGCGGAATGGATATTCAAAACCGAGAGCATGCGTTGTATTTTTATCTCCTAAAATTAGTCTTTTGTTCTCATCTCCAGACAAAGCATTTATTTAATTCCTTCGGTATATATTTGTGTTTGTAAGATCTTATTACAACCATTTCTCATTTGTTGTTTCTGATCAAAAGACATTTTTTGTAGCATCAAAGTAATTTTATTTTTGCTTACAGATTTTTTTTACACCTTTAGCCTTTTTTCTCTTCTTCTCCTCAAACATTTTTGAACTATACAGTTTTTGTCCCTTGTAATCCCACAACTTCTCTAATTAATTTACCACCGTTTCATCTTTAAATAGGAACCCTGGTACTACTTTTTTGTTCGTTCCTTATGGAATTCCCGAGGATTGTTTTGCTGATAATTGGCTGTATCAAATAAGATTTTTCACATCGGGGAAATATCTTATAAAATCTCGCGTTTCATATTTCAGATAGCAAGGAATCAGTATCCGTCTTCAAAGTTTTGGGGCCTTATTTTCCATATTGACTTTAATATAATTGTAATAAAATTAGACATTTTTGTTTTGGATGTCTAAATAGTCATACCGATATATATCGGCTTATCGAGATCACGTCTCATTTTTTTCATGTGATTGCTGAATCACATTTTCATGCAAATATGGTAGCTCGTTGAATTCGGTTTGCGACGATTTTTTGCTTTTTCCTCCAAGTTTACTAGCTGGATATCAACTCTTTTTCTGACCTTTCCCTTGTTTTTCCAAAAACGGAGTTATTCATCATTGAAGAAATCTTTAGCAATTGAGTGTATCTTTTGTTCTAAGTTTTGTATTTAGTTCTATATAGGATTTCATGAAATCTTCTCTCTTGAATTTTATACCACGATGAATTTTTTTCAAACCAATCCTAATTCTAATATTGTTTAGTGGCTAAATGATGTATTACGTCACTTTTTTATCTCTAAGATTTGAAAATAAGTTTTCTACTTTATTGACAATTATTCTTCTGGAGCTAGCGGATAATCGTTATGGAGATCATGTAGGTTTTTGGATTTCTAGAGTCTACCTCTAGAATACATGGAAACTCATTCCAATTAGAAAATTCCTTTTCTGTCATCCACTAAAATTTTCCCTACTGGTAATTTTTCACGCATGGCCCATCCATAGAGATTATTGGCATACAAATATTGAATAAATTTTGACGTTTTGTGGGACATAATTATCATTCATGTATTTGTTGTTTGGCTTTAGAATATCTGTAGGAATTACCGAGACTCCCCCGCTAATACCATTTTCAATCATGATAATCATATCAATATCTGTGATAAGTTCTAGTTTTGCTCCAGTTTTTTTAAAGTCATGCGTCGTATGAAAGGCGCAGGAGCTGTCAAATACCAGGCAGGATCTAGCTCATAATTTTAATGCACACTTTTCTGAATTTTTCGGAAAACATCCGCTAATAAAATAACATCTGATTTTAGATATGATCGTGATTCTTCTCTCAGGACTTCATCTCAAAAGCATCCAGACATTTTTTGCATGGCGATAGTCATCATCAGAATGTGCTCTTGCATAAGTTTTTGAATAAATACCTCTTTTGATGGTAATCTCCTCTTCTTCACGTTTTTCTAGAGAATTAACATAATCGTAAGGATATACTCCCTTCTCAGTAGCAATTTTCGATGGCTGCTTCATTTGAGAAAAATTTTGGGTAATTCGTGAAATTCATCGAGATTGGCAATTAATTTTGCAAGACCACTAGCCATAAACTTAAAACTATCTATAAATCTTAAGATCACGTTATTTCCACCGTTTTTTTCGTCTTTATCGACGAAAGTTCCTACAGTAATTTTTTTGGGCTAAAGGATATGTACTTTCCTCATTATTGGAATGGCAGTCAATTTTTCCTTCCGTTTTACCGAGATTTTTGATAAACAGATAGATCATAACGAGAGATTATGAATATCAGCTGGAAAAAACTTTGGTACTCTTATATCGCGATTGCATTGATAGATCCGCTCCTCGAAATTCCCGGGGTTGGTAAGGTAAAATGTCGAATGATCGCTACTTTTTTGTCTGCCGTCGGCGTAAAACACTCTTTGCAGATATGACAATTTTTAGCTTTGAAATATATTTTTTTTATTTTTTTTATTTTTTTTATTGTTTTTACTGATTTTATTATTTTGTTGTCTTTTTATTCTCAAACTCGATCGTAAATATCTGTGATATTTTTTTCTAATGTTTCCACAAAAATTTGGGATATATCTTCATCCTCTGATTTTTGTGTGTAAAATTTTTTTGAATTTTTTTAAATGCTATCAAACATTTTATGTAATAACAGAAACCGAAGGTTTTGTTTTTGATGTTTTTAATGATAAGAAAAAATTTTTTTCTGAATTTGGTTGACATGTGGAAATTGTCTCGGTAAAAGATTCAAAATCAGTCATATACTACAAATGGAACTTTCTGTGATTTGAATGATGTTTAAAATATTGTTTTGGGCTCCTTTTCGGGTAATATTTTATTTTTACTCGATTCATGTAATCGACAGACATCTTCGTGTATTGGCTTAATCTTTCTTTGGATTGTAAGAATAGTAGCAGGTTGTGACATAGTATCTTGTCCGCATGCTTTTTGAATTTTTGATTGTATACATTCCTACTTATATTTTTTTGACGCACGCAATAAGCTGGCACTTCGACACCATCATCATTTTTCCGAAAATCAACAGAATGTCTATTTCATGTTCTCTATTTCGATGATGACTTGTTCTGAGAGGATGCACACCCTTTTTATTAGCATCAATATCCCGCGACATTGACAAAATTGGCTCGGATATTCTTTTCAAATTTGTCATATGCTTTTAAGGATAGGAAATGCAATTCCTCCCAATTAAGATCTGCACACTTGCTTTATTTTTTTTATCGATCCTCTCAGGATGATTATCAATGGTTTGTCATCTCTAGTGACTTCCCACTTAAAACATTCTTGATCATCATTTTTAAGATTTTTCTTAATGCTTTCTTGTCAGCTAAGAATTTTGGAAGTGTATATCATGATGATCCTCCCATTGGCTGGTATTTTACAGTGTGAATTTTTTAAGTACAATAGATTTAAAAACCCCTCCACTCCCACTATTTGAAAAGTGGAAATGTTTTCCAAAATCAATATTGTCTCCACTTATTATACAGCTCTTCAGGATTTGTAGCTTCAAGATTTACTTCTACTCCACGCCAACATGGAGGCTTCTTTTACCACTGCTGCTCCCGTTTGCAAATCTGATTTTTCCATCATCAACGAAGAACTAACACCACTTTTGTCTGTCGATTTTTGCTTAAAAGATTCTAACACAGATTTTTGGTGCTGCAAGAAATTTTTTTGGTCATATCCATAACGACCATCAATTTTATATTAACTGACTATAATTCGTTTCAAAGCAGATGCAGTCTCATTAATGTCAAATGGTTTTTCCTTCTGTTTTAGAAATTTTTTAATGCTCTTTGAAGTTTTTTGATCCTTTCACGTCTTCTTGGAGCTGGGTTGTGGACTCTATAAAGACCAATTTGATATTTGATTTTGATTTTTTGTGGAGGATTGGTGTACATCGGGATGGTTGTAAAATTGCCGTACAATATTTGGGATTGGAGATCCAAATATTTTCTGAGATGGTATGTATTTTCTTCTAAAATTATCACTGAGTTCTCGCTTTTCTCATGTCGAGAGTAACCTCTTAGACCGGCATTTTTTGCGAGCGCGCGCAGATCTTTTACGGTTATTTTCCTCCTTTATTTTATTATTTTTTCATTTCTTAAATAAAAAATAGTTTTGGAGGGTGGTAAAATGCACAGATGCACGCTGTTTGATTAAATTTGATGGATTTGTACAGGGATTTATGTGGGTGATATGATTGACGTGGGATGTACAGGGATTCTAGTGGTTTTACGCGGATGGATTTTGGAGGTGATAGGGAATTTACAGGAAGTATGGAAGAATGCAGAATGCCATTTTGATTAGAATGCACAGATGCACGCTGTTTGATAAATTTTGATGGATTTGCACAGGGATTTGCCTGGAAGTATGATTGGACGTGGGACTGGAGAGGAAGAGTCCTGGAAAGGCTTGAGGGGCAAAAGAAATTTCAATCTTTTCCCTCAGACTGACTGTATTTTTGGATTTTGACTCAGAATGCCCCTTATACATCTACTATACCAAAAACACATTTCTTTATGATTGTTTTCAGAAACTTATGAGCGCTTGAATCATCAAAGATTTGGAATATAAGATCAATGTTCACAACGACAATCTAGCGGAGATGACGCGAAGGCAGTTGTGCGTCTCCTTATCGCACCTCACAATGACGAAACGAAGATGTCATTCAGATCCTGAACGCCCAGCGAAGATTCTTTCATTGGTAATTGGCAACAATGTGACACCAGTAAGTTTTATTATTATCGTGCTTTATTAATAAGGTTTATTCTAAACATACTGTATAGGCTAATTTTTATCAATAAGGTTGTTAATTATATGTCATGGGTAAGACACTATTTGGGCGCATTTGACAAACAGTGAAAAAGGAATCGAGATTCTGTTCATTTCGAAAATACATTCATGGGCCATGGTGTTTTAATCCCTCAAAATATAGATTATTTCATTTTCAAAGAACATAGAACCAAACAATTGTTAACTTGCACGTGAACAATGAAAATTACAGGAACTAATTACAGACTTTATTCTGTACTGGAAGATTAAAAAGGATAACAGAACGATGTACAGAGTTTTTTCAAATGTATGATGTTTGCGTTTACAAAAAGTTTAGATTATAAAAGTGAAATAAGCATTAATAACCACGACCATAATAACCAGGGAGCTAGCAGATTATTTGTAACACATCTCAAGTACAAAAAGTTTGGATTGATTGAATATGTTGACAGACTGAATGGAATTCATGAAAGTATTCTTAAGTGAAGCAAATGGTTCCTTAGAAGGGGGTATACTTTTTTTGCCCTGACCTGTGACTGCATTTTTTTAACTTTACCATATATTACTAGCATGTCGCGATATTTTAGCCAATGTTAAAAGTTTTGCAAAAATTTGCATTATTTGTATCGTTGCCATGGTAACTGAATGAACAGGGCCTCTGATGGCTAAACACGGAATACAAACGTAATGCCTTAATGGTAAATTGCATTTACACCCTACTTGGGTAGAAGGTGCATGGGGACAGTGCACAGAAAACCATGGATCTGGATTTTTGATATGGTTGCCATGGCAACCAGGAGTTGAACATTCAGGTAACTTTATGCCATTATTCAAAATTGAAGCCCTAATTCAAAAATCCGGCTCCATGGTTTCACAAATTTCATGTTGATACGACCTTTCGTGTTTGAGTTACGTTCGTTCCCGTTTCATTAAATCCCGATTTTCACCATTTGAGGTATTGAGCGAAACGTAATTGAAAATAATAATATTTGCAAAAAACTATTGATTTGGCCCAAAACTTGGAAATAATTGTTCATTTATTTTAAAATATAAATTATTACATTTTTGAGTGCAATTTTGTGTAAATAGGGGATGATCTAATGGGTTAAATTAATTTTTGAAAATCGTCTCAAATATCACTGGGTGAGTGATAATAAAGATACATAAAAAATGCTGTCCAGCTGAAAATTTCGAGTTGGTTTGATGCATAATGAATTTATTTAATGTTTTAATAAATGAATTTTGAAAAAGGTTGTAATATGTGATCATAATAAAAATAAAATATATTTGCTTAAAAATCAAAGTGTGAGCACTTTTTACGTACAAATGTATACAAAAATACATCGAACGTGCGAGACTTGCTTGCTTAAATCGAGCATAAAATTTGAACGGAATGTCCTATTTACCTCAAACAAAAAGCAAATGAAAGCTGAAAGTTGACACTTCCTATCATGATATAATCTCAATTAAGCTAGTAGACTATTTTTTTCAATTTGAAAACATAAGAGGGGGTCAAGACAAAGTTTGTACAGGGGTCAAGTTTTTAAATTGATCCAATCCTGTTGAAAAGTATACCATGTTATTTGTCTACCCACAAGGATTCAGGAAAGTTTGTACTAGCTACAACGTAAAGTTAAAGAGTTATAGGCTAAACACAGCAACCAAAGGGGTCAATTTCAGTTGTACAGGGGTCAAATTTTCAAAAATTATGAAAATTATTGATAGAGTTCATAGGATTAAAATAAGAAATAGTTTCCTTGTCTGAAATCCTATGAGCTCCACCAATAATTTGCACCATTTTATATCCAAATCGGAGCAACTTAAAAATTCGACCCCTGTACAACTGAAATTGACCCTTTTTATTATTTTTGCTGTTTTTAGCCTATAACTCTTAAACGTTACGTTGTAGGTAGTACAACATATACCTTTCCTGAATACGTGTGGTTAGACAAATATCATGGTATACTTTTCAGCACGATTGGATCAATTTCAAAATCTGTCCCCTGTACAAACTTTGTCTTGGCCATTTGTGGCACTTACGAATTCTGTTTCGGGGGTCCCTGTCAGTCTATCTACATATTTAATCGCTGAAACCTTTTTGTACTTGAGATCATGAGATGTGTTACAGATGTCCAAGCTACCTCTTTTTAATTAGGCCCAGCAAATTATAGACAATTTTCATTAACAAATGTTTGCTCAAAATACAAAACACATCATCGACAGCCAACTTATGCGCCACCTCGACATAAAAAATATTCTTTCAGATACACAACACGCTTTTTGCAAAGCTCGCTCAACAGAGTAGCTATAAGGACCTGACAAATAACACAAAGTGCTTGTTTTCAAAACTAATGTTATTTGAACCATATATTGAATTTAACATAATACGTCATTAGTTTGATTGGGCCTCCGGAGGAAATTACGTGTAAGCCAATTACTAGCACTCTGATAGTATTGATACTAATAAGTAATAACAATCCGC
>JAMKCH010000074.1:0-43256 GCA_023653785.1 Ophioderma brevispina
TAAATTTTCCCCACAAGTGTTAGATATTCATAAATAATGGTGCTGTTCGTACGTGCCGGGTGAGATTGGTAAATTAAGAAGTTTTTGGAACGGAGGTTCTGAAATCATGGTTTCGGTACACTGAGCTTCAACTCCTTTAACTCAAAATGACCTTTTCCAAAATGTCTGTGGTAAAACCATGTGAAATTGGCGATAAATCCGTGTTTTATTAAACATTGTAAGAGTACATACATTAAAATTTATAAAGATTTGAGAAGATGACAGTGGTGATTTCCTGTCGTATGAAATTTTTTGTTCTAAATATGATGTAAAAATAAAATACAGTGGTTTTTTTAGGGATTATGAAATGGGTAAAGAATGCTTTTGAAGTACACTTTGAGTGGGTCCAAAATGATTGCCGGCAAACGCTTTTATTCTATCACCTTAGGATATCTGGAAAATATTTCACCACAAACCCCACACAACCGCGGCTTGTAAAAATTTACAGGGTGGCAAATTACAATGGCTTGGAAAACCAAAGAAAATTACATAGTAGACTGGTTCAATTCTCAATACGTGCTCCTAATAAAATTGGAGCATATTTTTGAGTAAAAAGCAATTGGGTTGGTGTTTTTAGATGAAAATTTGATGCTAATCTCAATTTTCTGGTCCCCAAGCCTGAATTTTGAGAGGAAATTGTGACTAATAGCATCAAATTCAGAAAGGGGCCGCCATTTTGACATTTTTGTACCATAACTTAAGATTTAAAGCTTGTACTTCATTCTTGTGTCTAAAATATGTTTCAGGGTCAAGGAATTTAATAAATTAGATCCTTTTATGGTCTTGCGCCATGAGTTGGGGTATATAAAAATGAGCAAAAATGAGGGTGGCGTTAACTTTTCACAAATATTTTAACATTTTATATTGTATCTAAGAACCAAGTTAGGTATTAAGCTTGATTTATATTTATTTTAAAGGGATTTATCTCTACTTAAATGTTTATTATCTCAGATTCAATTTTTGTGCTTATTTTTACTTGAGTTGTCGTAATTTGAGTCAGTCCGGGGGTCAGAGAGGGTGGTGCATACGGATGAGGGCCTACGGATGAGGCATTTGTTAAAGATAGGGATTTTTGATATTCGGGGCTTTTGCATTTATTTTTTAGCATCTTTGTAACCCTGCCATGTATTAGATAAATAACAACATCTCATTTTGTTGTTATTTATGTGGCATTAATTTTGACTCATACAACATTTATTCATGATGATAATTGGAGGTAACAAATTAGACTGACCACAAAATGTTGTACTTTTTACATCCAAAATTTCACTTTTCCACCTTATATGACATGTGGCACCCTGTATCTGCACATACAAGTTGCATTTGTCTTCTACATTTTTATCTTTTACAACAGTCATATAGTTTTATAGGTTCTCAAAAAACAATTGATGCTACTCGCATTTAAGTGTGAAAACGTGTAATATTTGGTAGTTTCAAGCATGTAAACACATTTTGCTACAAAACTCATGGCGCATGACCTTATAAAAATTATAGCATTGGTCATGTTGCCAGTAATTGCATACAAATTCAAAATGGACTGCCAGTTAAAAGGTGGGATAAAGGAATGGTAAAGAGAATGGAAACTAAGAACCCTGTAACTGGATAGAGAGAGGTGTGTGTTCTCTGACACTGAAAACATATGTATAGACACAAGAATGAAGTCTTTATAAGCCTTAAAATCTTGAGTATAGACAAAAAATGTTAAAAGGAGGTTCAGAAATTCAGCAAATGTTATACATATAACAATATAACGGAATTACAGCGAATAGAATTCTTGACAATAATAAGGTGTTCAGAAAGGACGATACCCTCCGAAACGGACTTTATGCTTACGGATCAAATCTTATCTGTTTTAGTTTATATTATGATACTATGTACTTCTTTAACAGGTGGTGAAAACGAGAAAGAAAACGGTTGAGAAAATAACAAAACAATCACTATTTCCCTTAAAATGATGCAACCTATTTGTACACGGGCTCGCAATAGAAGAGGAAAACATGTATTGTAATTCTTATGGATTGAGACACACGTAAGTCATCGATTTAATTAAGTTCACTGTAATGCCTAAAAAGGCACCTAAAAACATGTTTGTCTTCAGTACATTACATAATATGTGTTGTATGTAAGTAACCTAAATTCCTCACCCATCTCCCATATCGTAATGCAAAGATGAATTTCGTTAAAGAGCGCTGTTTCAATAATGGATCGATGCGGTCTCTTTTTCTTAATATTCTACTGAACTGCTTTTGGGTTAAACTGCCAATTAATGCTTGCACCACCGCAATACCAAGAGGAGGAACATTTGCATGACTAAGAAATATAGTGAAACACAGAGATCGTTGCATTACGGAGTAAATGGTAACGTCTTTCCTCAAAGTTAAAGTACCCATGCAGTAAGATGGCCATCCATGTGGAGAATATGTATATAGGAAATATTAAGCAAATAATTAACATAAGGCTAAGTGTAAAAATGACTAAATATAAACAGTTGTCAATCATTAAAAATTAACACAATATTTACATACACTTAAATACAAATAATGACAAAACATCCAACCTATAACCAATCCAAATTGCACGTGCACTTAAAATATTACACATAACAATCCTAAAGTAATACAGCGAATAGAAAATTCTTGACATATAAGTGTCTACAGAAAAGAAACGATACCCTCCCAGAAGCAGAAACGGCATTTATGCTTAATATCCAATATTATCCTTGTTTTAGCTTAATATGATTACTATGATACTTCTTTAAAGGTGGTGAAAACGAAAAGAAAACGGTGAGAAATAACCAAACAATCACTTATTTCCCTAAAATGATGCAACCTTAATTGTCCACGGCTAGCAATTAGCAGAGGAAGGAAAATGTATGTAATTCTTATGGATTTGAGAACAGTAAGTATCCAGTTTATTAAATTGGTCACAGGTAATGCATAAAAAGCACCGAAAACATGTTTGGTCTCAGTACATTACATCATATGTGTTGATGATAAGTAACCTAAATTACCTCACCCATCTCAATATCGTTAATGCAATATGAATTTCGTTAAAGCGCGACTTTTCAAATTAATGGTATCGATGCGTGTCTCTCTTACATTACATATTCTAATGAACGGCTTTTGGGTTCGTTAAACTGACCACTCATGCTGCACACCGCAATCACCAAGAGGAGCACATTTGCATTATGACTAAGAAATATATTGAAACACCAGAGAGTCGTTGCAGTCGGCGCGTAGTAATGTAATGGTAAACGTCTTTCCTCAAAGGAAGTACCAATGCAGTAAGATGGAAATCAATGTGGAGAAATATGTATATAGGAAATTTAAGCAAATATTAAACGAAAGGTAAGTGTAAAACTGACTCAATTAAAAAGTTGTCAATCATTAAAAATTAAACAATATTTAAATACACTTAAATACAAATTAAAACAAAAATGCCAATATAACCCAATCCAAATTGCACGTTGCACTCTTAAAATATGACACATTAACAATCCTAAAAACACACAATAAATACAGATACCAAACCCTACCCCAAAACCCAACAAAGACATCTCCACATGTATATAACCCACTCCTAACATAAACAAGATGTTTGTTTGCTCGTGTCCACAAGTTATTCGTAATGGTTTGTGGTGGTTTTGTCAGGAGTTATTCAGCAGTGTTGACTTGATCCGGGCCGCGTGGTATCCATGATACGGACACGCCTCCTATCATGGCCCGCTATTTGAGGCTGGGGCGGATTGGGAAAACAGTCAGGGGTGTACAAAAACCTACTCTTATTCGACATGATCTGCGATGTACATGTACAGTTGTGACTACTGTACAAGGGACCGATGCTTAACGTCCCCTCCGAGGACGGGATATGCTTTCATGATCCATTTGCCAAGGTTCCAAGTGAACCATGGAGGAGAGCGGTATTCTGTATTTAATACCAATAGCTTGTTATACAGTCAAATCCAGAATTGATAGTACCCGAATAAATCCCAGCAAGTGCCACGACCCCACCGGGATTCGAACCCGGGTTATTTTGATGGTAAATTTGCGCGAGCACGCACCCTAACGCTAGGTCACGCTCTCCCACAAAACAAAGAGCGAAACTAGCAAAAAACAAAAAATTATAAAAAGAAATAATTAAACCCCAACTAATTAGTTACTCAAAGTTTTTATTGCACTTTTAAACACGTTTGTTGACAACCTTTTACATGATTTGGTGAACCCTTCCAGTCCTGAAATTACATGGGGAAATATAAAAAGGGGTGAGCAATCCTTGACTAATGGAACTCTGACCTTGTCATAATGAACTCTATTTAAATGCACAATATGGGTGACACCCTCTAGTGTTACATTGATGAACTGTCTGAAACGCCCAAAAGTCACGAAGTAAGCGTAGCACAGGAGTTGTTAAAAGTTTATTAAAACATGGCTGTGAGACGAAGATATTTAATCAGATTTCAATGTCGAGATAATCAATACTAGACAAGTCCTTCTGGTCAATGGTGGGGCCTTAGGCGCCAAGAGTAAGAGTAGAGTTGATGATCAGTTGTTTGAAGCTAAGTGGGGGCTTTTTACTAATACAATACCATGTCGGAGAAGGCCATAATCAAAATTAAATTGACATTAGGCTGAACTTAGTAAGTTTGCGGCAGGCTAGATTTAAATAAGTCCCTTGTTGTAGAGAATATAAGGTTAATTTGAATGAAATTAAACCAATATAACATAATGGCTAAGTGTAAAACTGACAGCATATATAAACAGTTGTCAATAATTAGAAAATTAAGCAATATTTAAATACACTTGCATACAAATTGAAAAAATAATCAAACCCTCTATAATCAATCCAAATCGCATTTAAAATATACACATTAACAATCCTAAGAAAACACACTATATAGATACCAAAAACCTACCCAAAAACCCCCACAAATACATCTCTACAAATATATCACCCAATCCTTTACATAAAGAAGGAATAAAGCAAATAACAAAAACGAATGATTAACCCGTACAATTAGCTACTCAAAAGTCTTTTATTGTATTTTAAACACATTTTGTTGACAATCCTTTTTACATGATTTGGTAGCCCATTCCAGTCCTGAATTACGTGGAAATAAAAAGTGGATGAGGCAATGCCTTTTACTAATGGAACTCTGACTTTTACTAATGGAACTCTGAAATTAAAATGACACCCTCTAGTGTTACATTGATGAAACTGTGTGAAACGCCCAAAATGTTCAGAAAAGTAAGGAGTAGCACAGGAGTTAAAAAGTTTATAAACATGGCTGAGACGAAGATATTTAATCAGATTTCAATGTCGAGATAATCAATACTATTCCTTCTGGTCAATGTGGCTTAGGCGCAAGAGTTTTGATGAATCAGTTGTTTGAAGCTTAAGTGGGGCTTTTTTACTAATACCAATACCATGTGGAGAAGGCATAATCAAAATTACATTGAATTAGGGCTGAACTTAGTAATTTGCGGCAGACTAGATTTAAATAAGTGCCCTTGTCTGTAGAGAAATATATATGTATATCTATATGTATATAGGAAATATAAACAAATATTAACATAATGGCTAAGTGTAAAAATGACAGCATATATAAACAGTTGCCAATACTTGATTACAAATTGAAACAAAATACCAAACCTTTATAATCAATTACAATCGCATTTAAAATATTACACATTAACAATCCTAAGAACACACACTAAATATAGATACCAAAACCTACCCAAAAACCCACAAATACATCATCCACATATATCACCCAATCCTTTACATAAACAAAGAAGGAATAAAGCAATAACAAATATATATTATAAAGAAATAATTAACCCATACAATAAGCTACTCAAAAGGTTTTTTATTGCACTATTAAACACGTTTTTGTTGACAATCCCTTTTACATGATTTGGTAGCCCATTCCAGTCCTGAATTACATGGAAATAAAAAGTGGATGAGGCAATGCCTTTGACTAATGGAACTCTTAGATTAAAACGACACCCTCTAGTGTTATATTGATGGAACTGTGTGAAACGCCCAAAATGTTCAGAAAAGTAAGGAGTAGTACTGGAGTTAAAAAGTTTATAAACGTGGCTTAGACTAAGATATTTAATAATTTTTGTCTTGTATGTGGAAATACTGAATCAAATCAAATCAGTCCGATTTTAATGTTGAGATAACCATAACCAATACTTCTAGTCAATGTGACTTCTTGGCGCATAACTTTTGTTTGAAGCTTAAGTTGGGCTTTTACTGATACCGATACTATGCGAAGGAGGCATAGTCAAAATTACATTGAATTAGGGCTGAACATTGTCTGTAGGGAGATGTTAACCGTGCTATAGACTTTTTAACAACTTTCTTGGCAATATTATCACCATACATGTATTTATCAAGATCAATACCCAAATGTTTAAAATCAACAGCTTCAATGAGACATGTCCATTGCATACAATTTTAAAATAAATTTTACTGAGCTTAAGTTTCTATATACATACTAAAGGACTAGCAAACACTCTGAATATTTTTTACACGGATGTGTGTGTGTGTGTGATATGAGCGTATGTGTGTGTGTGTGGGGGGGGGGGCAGTGTTTTTGGTGTGTATATAGGTGTATAAAATGTTTGTATTGTATTTGTATTGTACCTAAGGTGAAACTCGAGTAGTGCATTAACATTCTGCTGTATAATCACCACAATAGTTGAGTTCTTGTCTCCTATAACTTACAATCATCATTAAAAAGTGCAATTATCCGATTTCAAACATTCTGCCTTGTGTTTATCATCAGACATTTTACAACACTTTTTCGCGCATCAAATGGGATTTATGTCTACTATACCTATACATCAACGTCTCTCTATTATTACAAATTCCAAATTAATCTAACATTGTGATTAGGGTCTTTAAAATTCCCAAACTTGATGGAAAATGGATTTTCTGTCTAATAAAGTTTGAACCATATTTTTCAATTAGGCTTGTCCTATCTTGAATCGGCTATCGCTATAGATTATTTTTTAATCCTTTGTTTTTTTTTTTTTTTTTTTTTTTTTTTAAAAAAAAAAAACACATAAGACCTTAACATTCCATCGCAATTCATATACTCACATTTTGAATCTTGATTGGGTCTTCCCATCGGCTCTTGCTTCCTACAAACCGGTTGGCACATACTCCCTGTTCGTGTATTTTGGTACATAGCATATTCGCATACATGTTAGCTGTTTTAAATTTTGATATTTAGACCATAAACCGATAAAGAAATTCCTTTGTCATTTACCCAAGTTACCAACGACAAACCCATCATTGTAATTATTCTTCAATATCATTGACAACATGTTCTAAAGTTTTTGGTATTCAAAGCATTCCCATACAAGTTAATCTAAAAAATATTCCTGTATTACCATTTTGATATTTAACTCATAATAAATGATATTTTGATAATTCCTTCTCATTACCCAAATTTACCACCGACACACAATTATTGTAACTTATTCTGCTATCATCAAATCATTGTGTAACAGGTTAACAGGCAACTGTTTTTGGATTCAAATCATTCGGCATACAATGTGTAGACTCTGTATATACCCTTTTAACCCTTTGATTTTAAGACCATAACAACATGATAATATTGGATAATTCCTTTGTCACTTACCCAAATTACTACCGACAAACATTATTGTAATTGATTCTACAATCATTAAATCATTGGTAACAGGTTAAAAGTTTTGGTATATCAAAGCATTCGCATACATGTTAGATTCTGTATAGATACTCCCTGTATGTACCCTTTGATATTTAGACATAATAATGATACTATGAAGAATTCCTTTGTATTTACAGCTAAATTTATACCACCACAAACTACAGTAGCATTTTAATTATTCCTACCTCATTAAATCATTGACCAGGTTTGTAACAATAAAGTTTGTTAGTTAAATTCAAAATTGAAAAGTTGCCTTCGTAATAATAAGAATGTTTTACCTATATTTTGCTTAATAAAAAGTCCTTCTTGGATTTTGAACTCTTGTTATTCATGCAAAGGGCAAAACCATTTGGCACTTTTACAAAACCCACAGCGCTGCTTTGCAGCAATGCGGAGGGGGACACTCGGGTGTGGAAGGGAATTGCCATTTGAGGGGTAAACTCGGAAATACATGTTAGGTTTCGAGAAAGTTAAAATAATTATGTACTCATTTACATTCATTATCACATACCTTACATGACCGCCCTAGTTCTAAGAGAAAACACCTGGTTAACAAAAGTCTGAAATGAAATTGATCGGATAGTTTTGGATACTAGAATTGGTGTAAGCATTCCTCAGACTTTAAATTTTACTGTTTTTGAAAAACACATGAGCTTTCTTGTTCAAGATACAATCAATCTTAAATTGGGAATTGGTAAGGGAGGCGATAATGTCAATCGGGACACCCACCTTTATTTGGAATGTAAATACCCTAAGGGTACGCCCTAATAGTCTCCTGTCCTGTGGTTTACGCTGAACTGTGCCAATTATTTCCTATATACCCAATAGAAACCGCTCTCAATGAATAATTCTTCTAACATGTACATAACCAACTCACCCGAGCAAAAACTGCGACCTTAACCTTTAAATGTTACATAAGGAATCGTATCAAATTGACAATCTTCTTCCCATATAGCTGTACAAAACTAAGATAGCTATCTTACATTAACATGTCGAGTTTCAAATTAGATTTACATTTGTACTCAGTTTATACGATAAAACGCAGCGTGTGCGTGTTACAAGACAATGTGTATTGAGTTTATTTTGAAAGTAAAACAACATGTAGACTCTATTCTTAAACCTCGACTCATTAGAATTACTTTTGTCTGGGTTTGTTAAGTTGATATTTTTTAAGTCTAACCATTGAAAATTTTCGCCATGTCATCTACCCCCGCCGGTGTAGTCGTGCGTGATCATTTCTTGCGCCGAATTATGGTCATACAATACGTTTTCACGCGATTTATTACTTTCGGGTGATTCACACATTCGTTTGCACAGTCGACTGTAAGACTACATGTACAGTAGACGCTACACATGTCTTGTAAATCAAATTCACGCTTGTACCCTTTTCCTAATAAAAAATATACACATATATAAGCACGTTTTGAGATTTAAAAATGATAAAATACTACTTGAGTTTTTCATATTCGTTGTTGAAATTAGTCCCAGAAATCGTGACATGTCATGATTCTTGAATCGTTCCGTATACAAGTTCTCTAATGCCAATAAATCTGATAGCTGTGATATTGAATGATATTTGTTGTCCCCCCCCCCCCAATATTTTTATGATCACTCGTCCACACTCGCCCTGGCCATGTTTCCTGTAGAAATCAATGTAACATTATGAACCACCCGCCTTTTCAAAATTACTGTATATACATGAGTTACGCACTGAAAAAAACATTCTCTATTCGTATTTTCAAAGTGAATTTGAACAGCCAATTAAAAAATTCGTACATGTATTTAAGATCAGATTACACACATAATATACATGTAAACTTGAAATCGCAATAATATCGCTACAACGCTACATTTCTGCTTGATTCCTTCAAGAAGGTGAATACATCTCCATCTCCGTGTGCCAAACGGTAGCAGGGCAGATACATCATACTCCGTCCCATGCTCTTCTGTAGACAACGGGTGTATGCCTCATCCATTATCCCCCTTGCATGCCCAGCCCGACGCTTCTTATCATCCAGAACGCCTTATTCGTGTAATGTTTTCTCAGAAGTAGATGGGGAAAACTCTCCGTTTATGTCCGCCATGGTGTTTTCCGCTACGACTCGTTGCCAAAACAACAATGAAGAAAGATGTTCAATATAAGACTCGTTTCCCTCCGTCTCCGATCAGCTGGGTGGTGAAAAATCTCCAGAATTCTGTACCTTTCTAATCGAACGAAAGTCCCACCGATATGACTAAATGGTACTATAGGCGAGGCTTTCATTCCAGAAGAAAGGACAGGCAAAAATCTCACGTGAGAGTCGGAACCAGTCCATCGTTGCAGTGAATTTCAGTGCTGCGAGAATATAAGTTAGAGAAAAAGAGTTGTAGATAAAATGGCAGTATAATAATTTCAACACTGCAGCCGTTTGAATATTTCTTACATACCCTAGCTATATGCTGCTGTCATATTGAGATCTGTCAAGTCAAGGAAGTTCGGGTTGCCAGGCTGATTTTGCTTTACTCATAATAAATTTGTAGTTGTTTAAACGCTACTTTTTCCAATTGAATGGCAACATCACTGTACAATAGAAACTGTCAATCGCTTACAAGTATTGTACATGGGATCCGTAAACCAAATAAATGCTTTAACCATTGTTATATAATTGTAAAACTGAAACAAATGATAGCGGAATATATTTCCTGGGGTTGGGTAAGGGGTATAGTGGAGATTGCACGCCTAAAAAGATTATTTGAAATAAAGGATTCTACGAAATTATCCGGGGAAATTATAGACTTGGAAGTCCTTCGCTGCATGCTTAACGACAACGGATTCCTGGAAATCCCTAAATAAATTACAAATTGTAACTTTGAAATTGGAAGTTGGTAATTGAAATCCACCTTTAGAGGCTGTCGTGGTGGGGAACTGTCCAAACAGTATGCTCTGTGTCATTTTTAAACAAGCATGCCAAAATATTAAGCCTTTGAGATTATATTTAAGAGTATATCTTTGCGGTATAAAAATCGCTGTCATAGGGTCGGCAAGATTAGAGTCCCATTAAAGTCTGACTCAGAGATTTCGAAATATAATTTTTGTGTGTAATAATTAGAAATAGTTACCAAGAACTAAAGATAGCCACCCAAAATGGCCAATTCCAGATTTTGAGATGAATCGGATTTTTCGTTTTGATGCGGTAAACATTTATCTATTCCATATAGTCCTGTGTGTAAGAAAAATTCCGGATCCGGAACTTTAAAACAAAACTGTGATTTTCCATATGAAGGACATCGATTTGAGCTTAGCTATTTCACACAATGATTAGTATGTGGACAAGCATTATGTTTATGCAAAAACACGATTTGTCAGAAAAATGAGGGCGCCATCCTCGGGAAATCTCTGAGTCAGCCTTTAACAATAATTCACGTAAGACAATATGAAATACACATAAAATAATACACTTGATACAGTCATTAATTACTTACGATTCCAGAAAAATACAGCACTATTGTTTTAATGACAAAACATGTAGGAGACGATATAAGAAAGCAATAAAACTGAATCTTAACCCTATAACTATAATAGACATAGGAATACTAGTGAATCTCTCGATCAGCGAATTTTTTAAAAATATGGCCAAGAAGTATATATTTTTACATTGATTTTCAAACAGCTGTTTACGATTCTTACAGACTGCGCTTTATAGTCTATGGCATATTACATTCATAAAATATTTAATGTATTTTAGATTTAAATTATAATAAAAATATTGAATGAAGTCTCTTAAACAGTTGGTAAATGTGCCACGGCCACACTATTGTACTTGTCTTTGTAAGAAGACTTGCTTTACGGAATAAGGCTCATCAAGAGTAACTTAGTTCTAGAAGCATTAAGCCACTCCAATCTCACATGACACAATTACCAAATAGTTTTAGCATGTAGACTGGTCGTTTACACATGACGTATTTGTTGCAAAATACATTCAAACTCATTCTGGGGACTTTTTTGGTATAAAACTTCACTTGCATACCTAGCTTCCCCTAAGGCTTATGTCACACTATCAATTCAAATTTGCATAACCCTTTTTATTTCTTCAATTTGGAAATTTAGTGCTGTTTTGTTTGGAATCGTGAGTATAGATCTGATTAAATCATTCACTCTAAAAACAAATGCGACTTAGAACTTTTTTGTCCTCTATATGGAAGAATGGACCCTAAAATGGTTCTTATAAAATATGAGAACCTCCCCAAAAGTTCCTAACATAACCATAAAAGGTGCTATACAACAGATAAAGAACTCGTTTGGGTTCGTTGGAACCTTTCGGGGTTTCATAGAGGACAAGTTAAACCCTCTTCGTATCTTTATTCTTTCTTAGAGTGTTGAAACAATGTAGAAAAACAAGATTAAATTGTAATCATACATATAACATAATACATATACACATTATATAATAAAGGTATGTGCATATCAAGTTGGTATATGCCATGTCAAGTGTAAAAATATCACTTTGACGAAATGAGGTCAAATTATTCGCTGTTGATTTAGCAAATAATCATTTTCTAATTTAGCTCTATCAATAATACCGTGACGTCATAGGGTAATCCCTGGAGCTATAATTTCAATGTTGCCTTGGTATATTCCCTGACGTCACATTATATATTTCTTAAAATTGACCTATACATCATGCGCCATTAAAACAAGTTTAACTTAAATGACCGTGTTTGTAATCTATGACAAATCATAATACAGAAGAACTATTTATTTCGAGATTAGAGAATGTTATTTTTTGGGTTCTTCGAGAAGAGTTTATTTGGTAAAGAACAAAATTGATCGAACCACCCGTTTCGGGATTCCAAGCCATGCAGAGGACTTTCTTTAAGAGAAGGTTCTGTAAAGTTGAAAATGTTTATGGTAGAACATTTTTAAGAGCCGTTTTGTTAATATTGTTATTAGACGTATCAACATTTTAGAAATTTACTTGAGAAATAGAATTGGAATTAAATATAAAAATGATCTTTCATGCAAATTTATTCGTAGCAAAATATAACAGTTTCTGATGTTTCAAATCCGCAATACCCAAATACGGTATTTAAGTGCTGTACGACTGGGAGGCTGTTAAACATGTTTAATAATCTTCGCCTGCAAAATGTGTGTTATATATATAGGTTAAACAGCGAATTAAAACAAAGTTACAACAGATTTACGTACAATATAAAGTTCGAGAATTTAAACATATAAAAAATTACCTCTTTGTTATAGGAATGTAAGAACAATTGACCATCCTCTATGGAACCCCAGTAGAAGCAGGTGCGTTCTGTTTAATTAAAAGTGTTACTTTGGAGTTGTTATAAAGAGCCATGTAATTAGTTCTATACATCCTCTTGATAATCGATTTGAACCGGCAGCCAGACACTATGAGCTAATAAAATCCTCCTTCCCCCACTGCACAGTTCATTAGGCTTCTTTTTCATTACCAGTGTTTTGAGCACCATACATACACCCCCTGTTTTTTAGTATGATTTATGATACCCAGAACATACGTGGTCAGCTGCTGTTACGTGTGCCCATCCAAGACTTACTGAACTGCGCCCTTGTTAGATGAGCAGGCCTTACCTCCTAGTGAATGGACGAGTAAGTTTCTCTTTTACAACATTATCGACAAAATTAGAAATTATATTTCCATTCTCTTCATTCCTAAAAGATACTACCTCATAGAAATGGCTTAAAATTGAACCAAACTATATACTGTAAAGTTTCAAGAATATAAATTCTTAAAATCTTTTTAAAATTTCAAAGTGGTTTGTTAAATGGTCACACAGTAAAGGTACAGGGAGGTAGCAAAATGATAAATACCCAAACATTAAACGTACCGATTTGCACGAATAAACAGACACTTGAGTGTTTAAACTCTGAACATACGCACCTTTAAAGAACTAGAAGCTATACGTTTATTGATTATGTGTTAAGGTGAAACATTTAAGTAAGTTATTTTAATTTTATAAGGGTTTTAATTGTTAATTTAATAGTTACCTGAGCGTTACCTTTCTACACCTCTACCGTGTACGTATTTAATTAAGCCTTTTGTAGTGTTTGAAAAATGTTACTTTATACGCAATAACAACGTAACACAAAGTTTGACAGGTACGAAATCTAATGAATTTGGATGACGAAGTTTCCTTGAGTGCAAAAAACGTTCACTCAAATTCGGATCCAATTCTTGTGCCTTTACACAAATTTAGTTTTATACCTTATAATTAAATTTAAAAAGTATAAATCGAACCAGCCAATAGTCACTCAATATCAAATTATATTCTTGCGTTTTACCATTTTCAAAATGATGAAATTTAATATTATTTTAGTGTTACTTTGGTATTTCAATCTGAATCGTTCTTTAATATCGTTTTACGTAATTTTCTCTATGTCAGTTTTGCCCTTGAATTTAACAATGGGTGTATAAAAATAACTGATAGAAAGCAAATATTTATAGATAAGTGTACAGATAAAAATAGTACAAGAGGACATTGTGACAGTGTCAGCGCAAAGCTATTTCACCAAGATCACTACTACGAATAGTTAACTGTGATTTTCTATAGTTAGTTTTCCTCTGAAATCGCATCATACGCATTAGCATCTTCTCAAAATTAATTCTTCAATTCAATGAAGAACTTGAATGTAATTTGCAAATAACCATAATAAACACAATAGTCCTTATATTTGTCAGATTTTGTTTCATATAACCGCGGTTAAACACACTATCACTGATTTGCTAAATCAGAAAATCGAACAAATCATCGAAAATCAGATTTTTGCATGTCTGTAACAAGTATAGGTACCCTAACATATCCTACAAATGATAAGACCAAAAGAAACCTATTAAGGACAAAATCGGATATTTTAGTCATTACTCTCCGTGCGGTCACTTACTGCAACATACATGGAGATTCATATCTTTAATCGCTGCTGCTTTCTTCCTTTTCTGTCAATTTTTCAATTCCTAAAAAATAACTTATATGCGGATTTATTCTTCACTTTTAAGCAAATTTCAAATATTTTGACTTTCTTGGGCGGATCACTGATAGTGTCTTTAACGTATATAGTGCTAAAATATTCCAGTCTCTAGGTTCATAAACGAGAATCTCATACTCGAAGTTTGGGGAAGAAGGCTTGAATGATGCTTAATCGGAATATTTGGTCCAACCTTTTGGGAAACGTGGTGAATTTTGTAAATTAAGGGGTAAAATTAATATAGGTTAAATTTTAAGGTCGAATTGTGTTTAAATGTGCACCAATATACATTGGTTTGTCATAAGGATTTAAAACAGTATAATTTGTATAGGCTCAGACCTTTAATTACAAAGCTACAGCCCTGAAAAGGTTGAAGGTTATCCTGGGGTAAAACCTTATCCACTGCTCCAGTTTTGTTGAAATTAGTGTCGAATTGTTTGTCTTGCCTTATTTTACAATGTTTGGTATTTGGTTGCATAATTAGTGGGCAAAATATAACAAGGGTCTACATTGTCTATAGGGTCACCCAAACTTGACCTCAAAAGTGTACGCAGAGCTATCACCCAAAGAATTTTAACTCTGGGTTTTTTCAGTATGACCAAGGCAATAATTTGACACTAGTTTCAACAAAATCTGAGCATTGGACATTTTTATCTGAGCCAGGCGAAACTCGGCTAGTTATTGCTTTAATTTGGAGATTAAAATGAAAAATTAAACGTGTTGATAATTAACTGCAAATCAAAATATCATACACACCAACAAGAAGAAAACTGCTGAATGAATTTACGGTCAAATTAGCGTGCACTTTGGGTTTCCTTAAAGAAACAATAACTTATCTTATATATGCAACAGTCACCCGGATTATTGAATCAAAATGCCTATGTAAGAAAACAATCTCCGATTTAACACGGGTGTTATACACACGCTAATCCATAATTCAGTCGTTATTTTGATGTCGATCTGATTATTAAAGACGGATATTTTCTAGAGAAAATCCGTGCCTAGGGCGACTCTGGCCAGTTATCAATACGGAAAATCATTGACGGCCGGCGGGAACAAACTGCACGACAGTCCTGCCTGCCCTAAGCATTATCCTGTATCAATATATCATCATAAAAACGACTAATTAGGAGGCGAAATGCGTTGACGAAGAGTGACAAATTGCTAAAAGCGTTGTTTGTGTTTAGTGTCAATGATATAACATATGTAACAAAAAGGGACACATAATAATGACTAACTCTTTAGTTGATTGTATTGGAAAGCTGCACTATTTTTGACATGTCTATTTCACGCATCACCGAGGATATTACACGCTACGCTTTTCAACCAAGAATATATAGGTTGGGGTTCAGCGGTTGCAGGCCTATTCCTTTGTAATGTGACACAATATGATAAATGACGCGTGCCTGTAGTTAAGAGATATACTATAATAATTCTACGTATGAACCATGTTATTTGCTTCGAACATTTGAAATGAGACTTAACATGGACAAGGCTACTGGACAATTGAACAGTGAGAGGTTTAATTAAATTATTGCTTGCGTTACGAGGTGTGTTTATCTTTGTTGTTTGTAACGTTTTGGCGTTTCATCTTCGGGAATTCACCGAACTAGTAGTAGCAGGGCATTTTGTCACTTAATTTCATACAAAATGAATTATTTTTGGGAATCGCTCTAAATATCAGAATGTGACAATGATAAATCGATAAACAACCTTTGCGTATATGCCTATAATAATGAAGTATAAAACAAAGACCACTATGAATTGGCGCGAAACTGGACTGCCGAATCAGATGAAAATTTAGCTTGCAACAAAAGATGTATTGACCTTGCAATAAACAAGTTTTAAGTAGAAAATGCTGTTTCCCCACGATGACTTCAAATGTTAAATTAACTGTATGGGGTAGGAATTGTGAGGAAATACAACCATTTCTTGTTCTGGCTGGGATCATAGCTATATCCCTCAATAGATGTTGTTAAAGTTAGAAAAGATTCGAAATCTGCTCCGCATAAATTTTGAGAACTGAGAACCTTTCATTAACCTTTTCTTTGAAGAAGATATGTTTACGGGGACCTTTTTTTTTAAGAACCATTAGTAGTAAAGTTTTTAGAACCTTTCCACCGCCTGCGCTGTCACCACGATTAGAGCTGAAACAACCAACGAGCTTCAAGTTGTATCTTTATCAACCTTTCCTAACAAAACAACCATTACCAGACACACCTAATATTTCTGTATAAGGACAAGTTTATTATATTTCTACGAAATTTAGAAAAACGAAATCATAAAGAAAAAAATATAATTGTGTGTAGATTCAAATTCGTTATAGCAAAATTCAATTCAATTATCCTCGCGAGTGCATTTATGTGTGTGCACGGTCCCGGCAAAGAAACAAAATTGTCGTTTTCTTTGGTGTGATAACCACGTGTTTTCACAATATTCAACTCAACCAAATTTAATGAATGTATGCTCAAATTGGCATCGGATGTTGAGTATGAGTCAGGTTTCTTTCACTTCCAAGGTCACACTGGCGCCATGGCCCGTGACAACTGCCGGCAAATCCTAGAGAAAAAAATACATGCAACCATCCTACCTTACAAAATTTTAAGACTGAACTTGGCGTGTTTAAAGCTGTGGAATCCCCCCGTGTCTTTTCTGAGCCCGTAATGACAAGGCTGAGATATCTCTTTCTATTCGACAACGATAATCCGAGCGCAATATGGAAGCCTATACACAAGGGTATTATACCCTGGAAATCATCAGCAGACTTTAGATAGATCGATGGTAGGAGGAGTAGCAAAATCCACTCCCTATATACTTTCAATCAATTCGTGTACAGTACTAACCCTTTACATGTTGTGGTATAGCATAGCACGAGAAGTTGATATAAATCTCTTCAAAAAGTTTTCATTTAAAGACATTATTTCGAATTGTAAGGGTGTACACAAGGAATTGACATTTACGTCAACTCAACGAATTTACATGTCTATAATCTTTTCCATGGTTGTGCCTTTTGAGTCCATGACGCACGAAACCAAAGTATATTGTGAGCAAAGTGTTATTAGCAACGAGCACAAATGTAAATCTGGTCCGATGTGTCGCGGTGTGTGAGAAATCATGCAAAGTTTTTAGCCGCGTTTTTATTGAATTTTGTCAAAGGTAATCTGGTTATTTTTACACTTTTAATAAAAGAATAATGACGTAAATTGCTACCATATGCGTATACGAGAGCGCATAACAAATGTGGTGGTACATTTTCTTTTGATAACACACTATCAGATTAGTTATAGAAACACTGCGTAAGATGCCTGCTTATAATTCATATCATATCTTGTAAATTGGAAAGCAATGGAAAATTTGCTATCTTCATAAGACAGCAACTTACAGTAGTACAAAATCCAGCGGTTATCGTAACAAGAAGAGACAAATGCACACAGGTAAATATACACACGCCGTGCTGATGACATCAAAAGAATCGCATATTGTTAAAACAGAATAAACCGCATTGTTGAACTACCGAGAACAAAACATTTCCTTCCGAGGCCTCTGGACCCATCTACATATTTACATCCAAATATCCAAATTAGCGTTGGTCATCGCTCAACATGAACATGCATACGTGAAAGGGTGAAACTCCATTGGTTAAAGATCTATCGAACAGAAAAAAAGTCAGTACCCACACTGAAGTACATGTCTCGCGTACGATTTCTAAAAGTACATTACAATACATGCTATATACACTATGAGCTAGTGAAATCTCAATTCCCTTGGCACAGTTCAGTAGCTTTCATTCACCAATGTATTAAGAAAATACTCACCCTGGTTTTTGGTATGATATATGATACCTAGATCGCATAACGTTAGTTCATGTCAATGTATGTACAAGTACAACCTACTGAACTGTGTCCTTGGTGGATGAGCATAATAACTCAGTGTATATGACATGTACACATGTTCCGACACATGCAGTCATGTGTATATAAGGGTGTGTGAGAGTATATGCATGTATATTTGTGAAACTATACACAAACACACGCACTAAAACTCTTCTTTCTACCTTTTCTCCCCGTTTCTCTTCTTTCTTTCTCTCTCCCTCTTTCTTTCTATCGCTCTCCCTCTCTCCATCCCTCCCTCTCTCTCTTTCTTTCTATCTCTCTCTCTCTCTGTCTCCCTTCTCTCATAATACCCCACACATGTAATCAATAAAACTGACACACACGCCCACATGGTGATTTTGGGGAGGTAGTAAGCCTAAATTAGTTCAATTGGTACAAATTGACTCTCGATTGACCTACAAAAAACTTCTTGTCAAGACACGCAGTTTCCACGAGTTCTTTCTTCAAGAAAAACATCTTTTGTCCAACAAAGCAGTCATGCAACTCTCTTTTTGCTCATTTCATCTTAACTGAGATAAAAATTGAAACCCGCTCGCATATTCATACCTTTATAGCATTGTTGAACTCTCTCGTCCAGACATCTCGTCTCCATAACTGTCTCACGCACGAAGTAAAAGAGTGAAACGTTGAAATCTAATTTCTGCATACGAGCAAAATGATCTTAAGAGTCTCTTCGTTCACAATCTTTATACGCACAGACGAGCAAGATGTTCATTCGTTTCCGCCTATTTACATTTTTCTTACAATTTTGGATACGTCACCCTCTTCTTTTATCCTTTATACAGTAATTTTTTAAGTAAGTAATATTTTCCCGATACCCATGAGCATACATTTCCTCTATAAGACATGTATAAGAAGATATTGGCGAAGTATAATAACAGCTCTGTATAAGTTTCATGCATGGTCGAATGCATGTAACTTAATTTTTTCTTTATCTCAAAAGATATGAATAGATGGATGTTTTCTAAAGACAATGCCTTGATTGTCAAACACAGCCAGAAATAAGAGCGTTTATCATTCAAAGAATAAGACACTTAGAATAGAAAAACACTTTTGGAAGGCTAGCATAAATATACGGCGTTGCACTTGTTCATATATGAATCGGTCAAAGTCCTTTAAGTATTGTAATTTTGTAAAACAATGTCTCTCGAGGCGCGTAAAAAGTCCAACCACAATGTCTTTAAATTGATTAGGAAAATAGCCAATAACTCGGGAGGAGTTGAGAGTAATTAAAACTATTAATTAGAAGGAATCGAATAGTTACTAGCCCTCCGGACAAATTCAAGCTGTCCAGCTTTCGCCGAAGTGGCTTTGACTTCATCGGGGTTGAGCAGTGTATGCCGTGAAATCGCACCGGGTCGGCCCTGGCCAATCGTTAACGCAGACGAATTAACCATTGATTTCTTTGGTAGTATGGGATACTAAAAAGAAAAAAATGTATTCTCTATCTTTTACCTTGATGAAATCAAACGACATATGATAAAATATTTTAAGGGACCTAGATGAAATAAAAACAACACTTGATAACAAATGATGAAGCTTTTGCTTCTGAGAAAGGCTACTTAAGAAAGGTAACATAAATTCCATACCTTGCAATGTTTATTGCTCTGTGCACTGCATACATATATTGCGCTTTCGTTGATTGTAATGTTGCAGGCCCAGGATTTATTTGACAGATTTAAAATACTCTCAAAATAAGACTTTATTAAGAACGCGTTCAAGAAAACTATGGTTGCATGAAAAATTCGTATGCTTGATCTTAGTTGCATACATTAAACAGGTTTCTGTTTTGGGCTTAGTCTATTGATGTAGAATTAATTTTTCGATCATGATTTTGAACGAAATCAAGTTTCTCTTTTTAATCAAAACTCAACATTCTTCTTATTGAAATATGATGGAAACTGAAAAAGGACATGCCTGGATAAAATTCAGTCGAAAATGAATTGCTCACACTTTTCTTGCAAAACTGACATTTTTATAGTGCAAGAATATGAATGCATGCAGTCAATGAAGCGTTAGATTCATCAAAATTGATATGGCGAGTTGGACGTGGTTCGCATGTAACGACAATTATAACAATTTCATTGACTCCTGCTGGAGGAGTCGAGTCCAGAGGCTACTCAGAAAACATATAGCATACTGTCTTGCCAGCATATCTTAATGTTCTGTCACGCTCAAATGACAGGCAACTGAAAATTAAAATTCACTCTTTAACAAACCCCGAAATGTAATGCGCTTCTTGCTGGTTTACAACGCGCCTGGAATCACAGTAACGGGGAGAGAATTTGCCGGGAAGTATTCTTCCTTCATGACTATGAAAGGCGCAATGCATTTTGGGGAATTGTGAAAGAAAAAATGCTCATAGTAGCAAAGCAAATACAATTGTGCACATGCAAAAACACCAAATTTTCTCCGGTTGTCACAAAATGGCGAAACTCCATGTAAGATCGGACAACTTTATCGCCATTTCATTCGATGCAATACAATTTGTAGGCATAGCCTTATTTTCCCGCGAAGTTTCTAGACAATCTGCTGTAAACCTTGCTGATCATTAAGAAAATCTAATTGTATATTGTCGGTATATTGTGCTATAGTTACTCGTCAAAAACTTGCATCATTTGTTTTATCGTGATATAAACCAATGGTCAAGATACTTATCTAAAAGCATTATGGAAATTACGGAAATTGGCGGTTACATATATACGTACTTAAAGTATATTGTGCAACGATGCAATACCTAAAAAAGAATACGAAGGGTTTACAAAGACGTTCCCAAAACTTGTCTTAACACGACGTGGGAATTTCTGCCTGAAAGTGAACGAAAGGCAATGTTCATTGAACCATTTGATTTCGTTGATAATAATGATGTGTATAAAGAGGTAAAACAAAGCAATTATGCAAAGACAAAGGGGGTTTGGATATATAGCATGTTATCACGCGAATGCTACGATTTAAAGAAACCGTACACTTTTGATATTGAAGAGTAAACTATAATGTTGAAAGTATAAGTTCGTACAAGAAATATGGTGCTTTTGTCCATTTATACTGAAAATAACGCTGGTCGGTATACGATGTGCCAACTAAAGGCAATATATTCCTTCGGACGGGTACAGCTTTAGTTTGGCAAGGGTGGTAGAAATTTGTCTTAGAACTCAAGCAAGAGGATGATGAAACGGCATCCTTTTTGTTGTTGGTAAGCTCAATACTATCTTCCGAAGATAGCAAGTATAGTAATATAAGATCTCGCTGGATTTCTGGCCAAATTTGACGAGAAACCATATCAATGTTGGCATGATTTGGGTCAAATTGACAAGAACTGAATCAACTTTGACATGAATTCTGGTAAAAATTGCACTAGAGGTCTGATGAGATCCATATTTGACTTGGAATCTATAGTTAAATTTGATCAGACATTTTTAAAGGTGGGTGACCCGATCGACAACCTTACCCCCTCCTTTTACCCACATTAAAATTCAGATTTGGGTATCAGAAGAAAGCTCATATTTTTCTTACTATTTAAGGACCAGGAAATATTTTCTTTTGCTGTCATAAAAAAAAGTTTCTAAGTGTGGTAACACATACTGTCAAATGGACCAATTTATTACGCATTTTTGCTTCTACTATCCAAACGGCTGGACCGATTTTATGCAAAATATCAGATGTTTTGGTGATATATTTTCATGTAAAGGAGAAAACATCATATGAAAAATCGTACCATTATCGGGTGACCATCTTTATGCTATCATACGCTATCTTCAGTAGATAATATATATAATAGCCTCTCAATACTATTGTACGATAGCATCTCAACACTATCACACACACTATCTACTGAAGATAGCGTATGTCATCTACCGAAGATAGCATTGTTTTATGGCACATTCTTTCAAACTGCTCCCAAGCGGACAATCTAAATTAGTGTAACTTGTTGTGTTATCATAATTTTCCTTTTTGCTATGCTATTTTGTTGACTTTCAATTCGAGGAGACCAAACTCTTTCGCGTCAGTCATATAGTTCAGAATAATGAATAAAGTCAAGAACAACACGATTACAATATAGAGAGGCACAAGTTATTGGTATTTTCTTGTGTATATCTATGTGTATATAATGCCCAATGTGGATACTGACACATAAAAGGACAAATAAAATATGGACCGGAAATAAAGTTGTATTGTATATACAATGAGTGGACGTACCAAAAGGAAAGAAAAACCCACAAATTGGTGTCTTAACCTTTACGGTTATACGGTCGATTCGTTACCGATTGAAAATTACAATTGGTCAAAAAATAGAAACTACGTTCTGCTTGATTTGGGCATAATTGCGGTACTTGGATGACAAACCTTAAAGATTATTATACTTTATTATTCGTAAACAGCAAATGTGTAAGTGGCGTTTTCTAGGATGAAATCTATGAGTATCCGCGTGATCTATATATTCGTGTAAGTGTATCATTTCCTTTGTTCTTATAGAAATGCGGAAACTCGCATCATGTCGCCGTTAGTTTTATGACTGATTGATATCGCTTGGCTCTTTTTAGAGCTCTTGTCTTGTCCTCGTGTATTAATTCAAGCACATTACGATGTGTCTTTAGCTTAAATTACTCTAAGAATAAAGAGAATATAGGACTATAGCAACGTCGTGATTAACAGACCGAACAGTAACGAAAGTTGAGAAACCATGCATAAAATATCGGTATGTGCCTTTTTTAAACGAACTTTACGGCAGATTCCTGTCTTGGAATGCACAACTACTTGCTGCTGCAATACATAAATTCGATTGGAAAACAGGTTGGATTTTTGAAACAGGGTTTGAAATCGGTTACTAAGTCAATAATTACTTCATATAGATGTACTGTTTTGAGCTACAGTGAGTATCTACCATGCAATTACTTGACGCGCTTAACAAGCTCTTTACATTATACTAATACAATCCATTTTTGTGATTATTGAATCATACTCATCTTATTTTTCGTGTCCCTTACACCTCGTCCCAGCTCAGACTGTGCCAGTATAAAACTCGGTAAAGTTGATAAACCATCCCATTAAATATAATCTGGTACTTTGCTCGCCACAATGAACAAAAGTGGATGGAGATGATTTGCAATACCGATGGGTGAAGAAAGTGCGGATTAATCAGCATGCGTGCGCCTCAGCCGGCAGTCAAATGCGTGGATGAAGCCGTCGTCATCGCGGTAGTACCCTGAACTGATTTCCCCTACTTGTACCGTGAAATGATCGGTCACCGTATTCCGAAAACATGCGTAGCAAATAGATTATGCCCATTTTTTACAGGTGTAAATCGAACAGCGATCTGGATCAAACTGAATCACTGGTCGGAGCGAATAAAGCGCTTCCATCCTGTTTGTAGTAGAAACAAAGGGAGTTAAATAAATCGAATGACCACACCTGGTTGCTCAGCTGATATCCAAATTACGTGAAACAAAAGGTGCACTAGTGAAGTGTCAGGATTCACAATCCAAACGTTTGATTTGGTGTCACTTTCTCTCGCGTTGCCAGCGGCTACTCTGTGTCCTTAACCCGGGAACAAGCCGGTAGCTGTCGCACGGCCAGATTGGTATGTCCGCTTGGTTTAACACGGGCCAATTACACATACCGTATTCCTATTCCTAAAGAGTGGAGTATTTCACAGCTTCTATTACTGGCGCTCGTTGGTTGCACACCAATTTCCCACGATAAAATTTGGAGGTCAGAACAAGCAAGTGCACGAACCAAACTAAACTGCCAAAGTTTCGCTACAATGAAGATATTGTGAAATACTTTAAACGCCAATGAAAATATAACCTAGTGGTGACATGCATCATTGTATGCAGTAGATGCCATACCATGGATGACATGAGTTAAGTTGTCTGGGCATGTAACCACTGCCATTCCGGTCCGCACAAACAAAACCATCTGGAAAAGTCAACGGCTGAACCTTTTAACACTAACCCCTTTCATAATCATGATGGTCACGCTTTATACCTATACTCGTCCTTTGCCCCCCTTTTTGAACCCTTGCCAATTTGTTTTCTTTCGTACAGAAAGGACGAACCTACCACACCGATCGCGTCTGTCTTTTTTTTCGCAGATCAAAAAACGGACGCGATTCGTCGGCGTACTGAAATTGGGCGACACCGGCTACCGCGAGTGGGTAGATATGCATGGCGAGAGAGCGGCCGAGCAGACTTCATTTAAAAAGGTTTCTCTAGCCTGAAACTGCTTACGGTGGTGATATAAGTTTGTACTGGGAGTTGCCATTCTATCGCTCTCCTCTACACATTTACAGTTAACTTGTACATTAACAATGTCTTATTAATTAATCATAATTATATGCAGCTCACCCTAATGCGCGTTGCGTGGCAGCCCCAAAAAAAACCAAAAAAGTTTATGTACAGGACCTCCATATTTTTTTAAATTAGTTTTGAGGTCACATCGTAGAAAGAATACATTTAAAAGACGAAAACCAAAACGTAAAAAGTAAAAAAAAAAGGTTGAGTAATAAATTACAATCTTAGACTTGAGGGAATTTGATAATTTGATGCAAGAATCTTTCAAACGTATTTCTAGAAATACATTATACTGCTTCGATCCACTACACAGATAGAAACCATTGAAGATTACTTTCAAGTTTCAAGTGAATGAATAAGTTGATTAAATGAATTGTTTAAAAGCCGAATAATTAAAGAGGCTTCCAAGGAAAGGGAATTATAAGTTGGGCATACTATCAGTTACAGCAACAGCCATAATTATTTTGATTCGTGTCTTTTCCTTGTCTTTATACTTCTGTTTCGTACGAATTTTTTACCAAAATCTTAAAAATCCATATTAAAATGTATAAAAAAGATAAAAAAAATAAAAAAAATAAAAAAAATAAAAAAAATAAATAAAGTAGAAGAAAATAAAAGTTACGTAAACAACATCAACACACACATCCAGGACACCACACACGCATACACACGCACGCACCACCCCCCACACACACCCAAACACACACACACCTTCACACACACAAACCACTGACCTAAGGGATACCACGTTAGAGAATCGACACCTTCATTAAAATTTAATATTGCAGAGTTAGACTTACCAAATGACGATAGCAATAACCATGGTTAAAAAATCGTCATATTGAATGAAAGTAATAAGTGGTTACTCGCATACACCTTTGCGTACTCGCATACTGTACATTTCTAGTGCTACGTTAATTAAAGTCTGACTCAGAGATTTCGAAAATTATTTTTTTGTGTAATAATGAACAAATAGTCAACTAGAAATAAAAATAGGAACCTAAAATGCACAATTCCGAAAATTGAGATGAATTTGAATTTTCGTTTTGATGGAGTAAAAATTATGTGTAGTATTACGTCCCAGAGGATACTGTGTATAACAAAAATTCCGGATCCGGACTTTTATAACAAAGTGTGATTTTTATATGAAGGGATTCGATTTAAGCTTAGCATTTCACCAGTGATTAGTAATGGACAAGCATTATTGAACAGAAACAAAAACGATTTTTTTGGAAAATTGAGGGCGGACCCTCCTCAGGAAATCTCTGAGTGGCCTTTACAGCGATTCACTTCTCTTTTGAAATATTCCTAATGACGCCAAGGTTGATGTCTTCTGGTATATATAAAATATAGCTCACTATGATTATTGTTTTAAAGAGTCAACTCATATGTGCTGACAATGGTAAACTAAATATCTTTATTTTATTTCTCGAGTTTATAACAAAACCACAGTTCCCTACAAAAATATGGTGAAATCACCCGGTACACCTACGACTATTTAAAGTTCAAAAGTGATATGACAACCATTAAGCAAGAAAAGATCTTCGGTAGGTTTGGTAGTTTTTTGTATTACCTAAGTGATTAATTGTGATCATTAGTAATCGCCATAGACAAAAATTAAAGGTGCACGAGAGATTTGAGGCACCCAAATATGGTATCATCATAGTAATTTCATATAGATCAGTACATAGATTTCTTACCTGTATTTGGCTATGTCTTAAAAGAGAGAAAAAGGGTGATTTTTTATGAAGATTTTTTTTTTTTTTAAAAAAAAAAAGGGTTGATTTTGATTTGCTATATATTTCAATTATAAAACATATAGGCTGAATTTTGTATTTGCTCCTATACGAAATTAGCATTCACAATCTGTACCAAAACATTTCTAGTTAATCCTCTCATATGGGGAGATTTTTGATGGCAAATTGTTGGATAGTGGGCAAAAATCCCCCAGCACTTCGCATTTGAGGGCGGACACCTGAATGTGAATATTCGTTGAACCTTAAAGCAAAATGTATATTTAACAATGTTTGAGTCCTGTTATGTGAAATCTTCAATTTTGACAGTTTGAATGATTTTAAAGATTTTAAACAAGTTTTTTTATCTTTTTTGAAATATTGAAATTAAAAAAAGGTAAGGGATGGACAAGTGTAATGTGCATTACCGAAATGCGACAAAGTTATTGCAATTCAGTAAAATACGACAATCAATTCAGAGGGTTTTTTTACGGTACTCATGTACACATTGGAATAATAATTCTCAAGTTTGAAGTAGCTATGTTCTATCTTGCTGCAAAAACAAATGCATATATATGGGAAGAATATTTACGAACCTATAAAGTGCCTTGGTATTAAAATATTTGTTTATTTGGCATGTACCATGATTTTTCCTTTTACTTGTTAAAATACAAATCTTTCTAATATTTTTGAAAAACATGGTAATTCTGATAATATTTAGGGAACAATTCTTGGAATTGGTAGTTAAATACAGTCTTTACAAGAACTTTGCTAATATGTTTATCGTGAGCTGGACTTTGGTGTGGTCAAAACAATTTCTATCTTATTCATTTGCTACTATTCGTGCCATGTAAAACATTATGTTGAAACGGGTGTTTCAGAAAATATTGAAATTTGAATTTAAGAAGGAAGTTTGGACCCAGCCAATGTTAAAAAAACGTCAAAAATTATTTGCATTTTTTTTAAGATTTTTTAGTTTTTTAAATTTTTGATATTTGGTGATTTTGTTAAACAATAAAAATATTGCCCAATAAAGTAAAATTATATAAGTAGCAAGTGTTACCAACTGGTGGAGGGCGATACTGCTAAAACGTAGGGCGTGAACTTTATCCCCCTCTCAACTAAATATTTTAACACTAAGGTTACAACGGAAAAAAAGATAAGGAAAAAAAACAAATAAGAGTCAACAGATTTTAGTTCTAAACATAAAATGCTCAGTAACCACCAATGCGGATTTATAGATCAACGTACATGGCCACAACTACATGGCCATAAATATATGACTAAAATTATATTAAAATGAAATGATAATAATGAGCAAGAGGTGTCCCCATTATTGGTAAAGAGTTTTTGAAAGTGCAATTAAATATTAATATCTTAATAGTTATCCACATATACTTTTTCTCGTGGAATGTTTTCGGAGTATTACTGAGTTTTGATCAAGATATATATATATATATTATATATAATATATATATGGGCGATGTTTGTTACGGTACTATATATATATATATATATATATAACATTTCATAGTCAAAGTATATTTACAGGTGACTATCTTTGGAATTAAGAGTGCTCATCCCCAATTACAGGAGAGCGTAAAATAAAATTACAAAGTATAGACCTATGGAAAGGCAACGTACTCTGAGTGATCAAGGTATTTTTAAACCCTCACTTACGATCATGGGTACCGATCTTCAGCGGAATCCGAGTTGAGATCAGGTACCCAGTGATGAAGTGAGGGGATAAAGGGAAACGAAGAGGGGATCTCGGGGGGTGGGGGCCGGGTTGGGGGGGGGTTGGAAAACCGGGGGACAGTTCACAGATTCGGTGAATTATAATTTGTCTGTTGGGTAATTTATATATATCATATATCTATATATATCTATATATATATATATATATATTATATATAACAGCACGAGATTGGGTGGTTCTACTTATACAACACTGTATACTTATCCACATATACTGTGGCTCTGGAAGTTGTCGGAGATTACTGAGTGGGATAAAAGATGTATATATATATAGATATATATATATATATAGTAGAGATTATATATACTATATTATATAACAGCAAGAGATGGGGTGTTCTACTTATACAACACTGTTGCCCCCATTCGTGAAGACATGGAAACGTCACACTTATATAAATGTAAGAAATTGGAAATAGGACGTGAGACGTTGCAGGAGTATTAAGGCCACAATAAAGAAACTGATATACTGCAACGTCTGACCCATCGGTCCGATCAGTCCCCCCCTGCGGCCGAGGCCAAGGCGGAAGGGATGAGAGAGATAGAGATTATAGCTATATATTTTTTATATATATTACTATATATAGATTATATAATAATATACCTATATAATATATATATATATATATTGGTGCGATGTTTCATGTTTCTAGAATGTCATCTTATCGCTATATTCATTTTGTTCTTTCCATTGACAATTACGTCTTTTTTGTTATTTTATTCTTTTATTGTTAAAAGTTATGGACTTTCCCACCCAACATGCAATTTCACTCACATATGACGTTCATTATATATTTATATAATAGTGCGCACCAAGCCGGCGGACAACCGAGCATGCACGGAATAATGACATTGTTTTTGGAAGTACAGCTCACCCGAAACATGTTTTAGTACGAAAGAAACGTTGAAACGTTAACAAAAAGGTCAACCCATATGGCCAAAAGGACAACGCAAACAAATCCATAATCATATTTTCTTCACTGTATTTTAAGACTTTTTTTCAGCAATCTGTATGGTATACGGATCTCCAACACAAATCTCAAACGCAATGAGCAGTAGTTTAATTTATTGTGTCCACATTACACAAACCACGAATTAATATGAACTAATTCGGCGCCTTGATTTGAATAGGCTAAAGACGACAAGCAACCGTGCGAGAAATATGAGGATTGATTCAAAATACTGAGCAACCAGACCACGTCAAAAACCTTGTGCATATTTACCCATGCATTGTTGATTTACTTTTCTTGTAATCATATAAAATATGACTTTAATTAGAACATTAATTAACGATAAGTGCAAAAGCTGATAAGGTATAGCTTAAAATGATGTTATGTTAGCAAGATTAAATTACTATGATTACTGAAAATACTATAGCCAAGATTACTTCAAATGTAATTTGTTAGAAAGAACAATTGGTAACCGTCAGTCGGCTTGCGAAGACGAATGCAAAGGCCGTTTTAGTGTTGTGTTACGTATTTTGCTAGACTAGATCACTTGTATTACAATTTTGGACAGGTTCAAGAAAAAAGGCAGACGAATCAAACTGCTTTAAACGTATGTTATAAAGAACCCATAACAAGGGAAATATTGCTAAGTGTAAGTTTAAAACGAAAGACTGAATAGTGTCGACTGGGATATAAATTCTAGGAACATAACGACGCTATTAACTAATATGTATGATGATTGTATTCCACTTACCAAATGTATCAATAGGAGAAGCAAAGAGAACCCAAATCCATGATAATGAAAGTTGCTCAGAAGCATCAACCTTAAAAGAACCACTAGTATAAGAATATTTTTCAGCTTTATCCCTGGATGAGTCCGGTGGTTAAAGGAGAAAAGCATACATAATGTGCACCGGACCTCCCACCAAAACAAAATCATACAGAAGCTGAAAAACTAAACAGGATAAAGAAAATCTTGCATGTCCGAATACTTCTACAAATCAACAATTTAAGACCTATAGAAATAAAAGCACAAGTTAATAAGAAAATCCAAACGTGAGTATTATTTAACAATTTGAATATTACAAAAATTAATATGCGCCAAACATAGAAAAAGATGAAATAATGTGATGGGTGTGGAAAGTGAGCCCTTTATTTACAAAGCAAATTAGAAAACCTGATTAGGGGAATAACCATATCGATTCACAAGGAAATTGCAAATTAATTCAATAATTCTTGGGAAAAAAAAATACTCAGATTACCTGAACAATCCTATAAAGAGCGGTATGTTCATGGAACCAATAGTCAGAATGAAATAATAGAAATTATAAGACATCAACCCAAACAAGGGAGCCCAGGTAACGACGGCTTGGGAATTTTTATGAATAAAAGAAATTGCAAAAATTGTACAACCATTACTACAAAATATTCACCTTTCAATTATCCACAGGTAGAGTCCATGAAAACCTAAAAGTAGCGCCAGCCGTTGCCTATAATATAAAAAAGAAGACACTGAACTGTTTGCAAAGTACGAACCAGTTGCACTCCTTACCCGTCGTTTTTTCGAAGATTTTAGAAGAAAGAGTGGTTTTCAATAGATGCATGAGTTACATAAATAAATATGAACTTCTTAATGAAAAGCGATTCGGATTTAGAAATAAAATCATTCAAACTTATTTGGCGATATCAATTAGTTGATAAAATCCGTTGCCGCGGTGAAAAAAACAATGAAAACAACAATTGGATTTTTTTAGACCTGTCACAAAAGCATTTAAGTAAAGTAAGCACGGGTTTAGAGCTAATGAAATGATCCGTGTAATGCTTTTTAAAAACAAAATTATATGGTTTTTAGGAAACTCCGCATATGACAGCAAAATACTGGTGCTGGAAATACTTCAAATGATTAATTTTCTATAACAAACTAAATTTTAGATCACTGATGTGTCTTTTACAAAGAGTATCTACAACTAAATTTCTAGGGGTTGTAATTGATGAAACCTAACTTGGCAAGGAGCAAGTGACGGTTATCTCAAAAACACTATCACGAAACATTGGTATCATTAACAAGCTGTAAACATTTTTACCAGGTCTATTTTACATTTCCCTATATTGTACTCTGTTTACCTTTAGTTATATTATGCTATTCTATATAACACGGTGGAAACGCGCCAAAATAATTAAACTCTTAAACTCCCAAAAATGGGCTTTAGAGCAATAGCAAATACCCATTTTGTAGAAGTCTTACCGCGCCATTATTTTCTGATCATAACATTCTAAATATTTTTCTTTTTTTAATTATTTAACTTTATTTATGTACAGTTACAGTACAAATTAACTACCCAATCTCCTTTGATGGATGCTTTATTCGGCCCGAGTACCCGTAAACCATCATTAATCAATTTAATCGAGAAATTCCAATGATGATTAATTTGACCCAAAAACAAAACAAGTTTTGGTTTTCAGACTCGCATCAATTAGAACATGCGGACCAATTCTTGGAAATTGCATACATGAAATCTTAAATCAAAAGTTCAAAATCAGCTAAAACATTTTAGAAATAAATACAAAAAACAACCTAAATTATAATCTAATCTTGAGTAAATTTGCTTATTTGGGCATATGTCTCTTATTGTAATTCCCCCATCAAGATGTATTCGCGCAGTTTTATGTAACTATTAATAAGGAATACTGACGTCGGCCTTATTGGGCCTTTTGGCCATTCCTTAAATAATTGTCATTGTTTGTATCGATCATTTGTGTTTTGGTTCTTGATGTATTTGTTATTATGGAAATTTGTAATTTGTAATAAAAATGCTGAAATGTATTTTTTTAATTTTTTAGGTTTTTTCTTTTTTTAATTAAATATTTTTAATAGAAATGGGGTAACAGACCGTGTTTAAGTGAAAGAGATATCCATATATAACTATTTTAACAAAATTAGGCAAACTGTTGCAAACTTTGAAAATTGAAATTTGTATTATTATTAAAATACTTTCATAAGTTCTTAATTCTTTTTAACTGTTTACAATTTTTTTTAATCATATGTTTAGAAATACATTTTTTACATGATAGTCTTTGTATTGCTTACTAATGGGGGGAAAGCATAAAATGAATGTTTTAGAAGAAAAATAGAGCCACATGGAATTAATGGAGGTACGTTGTGATATGAATATTTCTAATTATATTTATTGAACCTCAAGGGCATGGTTTACCCACACGTTTTTGCCCCATGACAGTATTTTTAAATATAACCATTTTGCGATCCAAAACATTTTGTCTGTCAGCCAATATTGGCCCAATCGGATGTCAACGTTAACCCCAATCGACTGGTCTAATGTGATCAATCGGGAGGTTTAATCATGGGGGTTGACACTAGCGCCTGTTCGTTCTTTGCTCCTTTACCCCACAATAGGCTATGGAAAAATACGAAAGTCCACGTATACCAACGAAATTTATGGTCCTCCTGTATTGATTAACTCACGGTATAGAGTTTCGTGTTCACCGTTTGTAACCACTGACAGTAACGAACTTAGATTGCAAGACTCGGCCTAAAATATAACGCCCTCCATGAAACCAAGGTCCATCCTAGTTTAGGGGTTTTACACTGAAGTTCTGCACAATGTTAATATTTTTTAGTTTTTCAAATGCGCCTATTTCAGTTATTTCAAGGGTCAAATTTGGTATGTTTAGTATCAAAATTTAGCTCATGTTCTTTAGATTTATTTAATCTATTTTTATGAATTCAAGGTTATATATTTTACTCAGCCCTTGCAGTCTACACATTCGGTTCCCTTCATTTGAAATCCCATGGAAAAGGGTAGTTCCCCTACTACTATTGTTTTTGTAAAAATAACTTTAATAACCTATATCCTATGTTATAGCAATTCAGAATTTCACAGCTTTCTATAACACCAATTTGCATTTAAGTCTAAATAGTTTACAAGATTATCGCCTGTGTATGTTTTACCCGTAGTTTTACCTGGACTTGTTAGTGCTGTGTCCAACCCCTTAAAAATCTAACAAGGAGTCGTTTATGCGCCCCATGTAAATCAATGTCCAGGGACCACCGTTTTCACAAGTGTCATCGCATTATTTAATCCTCCTTGGTTTAATTGACACTGCAAAACTTATATATTGTATCTTTTTGAGAAGAGAAGCAACATTATTTTCCATGATTCTTTTCCTTATTAAAAAAAATGTTAAGACTCGTTTATTGAAAGATAGCTCTCGAACCCCAAAGACTGTAATAAGTCCGTGACCCAAAAAGGGGGGGTCGCGATCCCCAGATTGGGGCCGTTACAAGTGTGCAACGGGGTAAGCCGTACGGGGTACGGTTGTTGTTTGTACCGACAGCATTTATATTTAAGATTCTGCACAGGCAGTGCACTTTTAATTCCTCCTAGTATCCATTGATATTTCGTTCATTTAAAAAGATGCCTTTAACCCATCTGTCAACTTATATTCAAGGTTGAATGATGATTTTAAATGATTGATATGATGGTTTTCTTCTTTTAACACATTTGTCACGTTATAATAGTCAATATAGTTTCGTTTGTGCTGGCAAATCGGTGTTAAATTTGGAATATGTCGCCGCTGTCGTAAACCACCGGCCGCTTAAAAGTACTCAGAAAGGTCAAACTTGATAACATAATGTTATAACACAATTAGGATTGTACAATCATCGTAGACCATGATGAAGTTTGTCATCAACGTTCGATATCTGGAGATATATCTGGTTTACACAACACCGATTTGTTCAGCGTGAAATCTCTGTTAAGGGTATTTTAATGAGCAAAATGGACGTTAATATGGCAGAGGTCTCCATATGTGTTCACCGACAATCCTGGTGACACTTTTTTTGTTATCTTCTTCCGTTTATTTGCTTGCAAAAAATAATTCCAATCGGGTAAGTAAAAAAAGTATAGGCTGAGCTACAGTCTTTTGAATCAAGTAGTCAGTTTTTCCCCCTCACCGGATCCTATATGAATACAAGGTGCCAACTAAGCAAAATGACTCCCCAAACATATGATAAGGGTTTATGTCATGTTTATGTCAAATTAAAGTGAAAGGTTGTTAAAGCCAGTGATAATGGTAGGTTTATTTGAAACACTTTGTTCAATATAGACAATACTTGAAAACCTCAAAAGGTTACTTACTTGGATTTTTTATGAGTGATGAGACGTAGAAACGTTAAGAGATGGTAAGAGGCATCGATGGTAAATTAGACTGAAGTTTGTGGGGTTTTAACTTTTTGATTTTTGTTTTTTCTTTGGGGTTTTGTATTATTGTTCGTCGTTTGTGTTAGTCTAATAACATACATATTGATTCTGCAGTCAATAAATTGCCCTTGGTTTTGGTTGTCCGTCGTGTTTTTTCTTGACAACTGATTGTGATTCGGCTGAACGCCATTCATTTTCAAGTGAATCCGTGGGGACAAAGCGCAAAAAAAACCGACACTACTTGATTTCAAAACGACTGTAATTCGGTCTATACCTAAACTGATGTGAATGAATTCGCAGCAAATAAAAGATATTGAACTCAGCTTCAGAGGGAATATCAAAATGTTTTATACGGATCATCGATATGTGAACCCCGTCGTCGTACCATTTTTGAGGAGAGGGGGATGAATGGAAAAATTCAATGAGGAGCAGGGAATATGTGAAATCATGTTTAATGTGAGGGGGGAATGTTTTTTTACGGCCTGAACTACACTATTGTGCGTTTTCTACATGAATGATGAAATTGTATTTAGTGGCAGGTGAGTGAGTTTTATGACAGGAGTGTCCTCCAAGATAATACGATGTGGCACGTGCATTTGAATCTTTCAGGTTTTCCCCTCTCCGACTTAATTGAATAGAGTCCCCAAAAAACTCAGGGGGACGAACGTATCACGCGAATCGACAATAGATATGTGTACTTAAAAATTCAAAATGGCGGACACAATCAGGTCAATTGTATCTCGCCTTTGAAAAAGGTTTTTTAAATATTTAGTTCGGTATGCACTGCTCCCAGTAATTCATTAAAATAATGGTATAACCACATAGAGTTCATACTTCCAGTTGTATTTACTGTTTTTCAGATCTTTGAGGCAGACCTCATTTAAAGGCAACTATCGTGATTGGCTTTAATCAGAAAATCGAAACAAATCATCAAAAACCAGATTATTGCATATTCGTAACAAGTATAGGCATCTAACATACACTGCAATTGATACGTCTAAATGCAACTAATAAAGATAAATCGGTTTTAGTCATTACTGCCCGTACGGACATTAGTACAACACGTAATTGAATGGGGATTGTCATATCTGCCATCCTTGAACACTGCTGTTCTTCCTTTTCTGTCTCAATTTTTCAGAGGGAAGTTTACCCTTTAATTAGGAGTCGTACAGACTTACCCTTCACTTGAAGCTATTCCTGCAAATGAAGGAAAATATTTTTTAGATTTGGGTGAATCACTGAACAGTGTCGTTAACCCTTATTAGAGCGTGCAAAAGGTATGCACTGGTAAGGTGTGACGACCCCAGTTATGACGGAATTACATCCTACCAAGTCTGATGATGTAATATATCCAGGGCAGAAATTAAAAAAAGGACCGTCGTATTCCGAGGCAGTAGTTTTCCAATCAAATAAGGCACCATCGTGATTGCCAGTATTTGGAACAACCTTTTCCTATTTCCACTACGCCTTGACCAAATCAACGTAAAACACGCGGATGAGTGACAGTACCATCACGCAAATTACTAAAAGAAGCTGTCTTGACTATCCATCTTGTGCTAGGGGGGAGATAACGAATCGAGGGGCACAACGTTGAAAAATGTAGGGAGAGAACCGGGGAAAGATCCCCGAGAACAGGATAACCGGAAATGGTGAAAATGGAACGGACTTGCGGAAATGAAGGGAAGGATAAAACTGTAGAGGCAGCTTTTGCTTATGCCACCGTGAGGGGTAACCATGTAAACATGTAAAAGTAAGCTATGGTTATTGTGCGCGCCACCTGTGAGGGTAACTTTGTAAAAGTCGGCGTTTTGTGTCACCAGTGAGGCCTGACGGTAACGTTTGCAGAAGTCAGCCTAGGTATGTGCCACATGCGAGTACCTTTGTAGAAGTTGACTATTGTTTATGTGCTGCTGGTGAGAGCATCTTTTAAGAAGTCAGCTATTGATTATTATGCTACCTGTATAAGGGTTATTTGTATAGTAGTCAAACTGATAGTGCCACCTGTGAGAATAAATTTGGTAGAAGAAATAATGATTTATATTGTTTTAGGCCACTTGAGCATAACTTGGTTAGAATCGGCGTTTGTTTTGTGTCACAAATGAGGCCTGAGGAAAACAAACCCAATTTTATTGTTTTTTTTTTTTGCCCCCCCCCCCCAACGGGGACGGCCAGAATATTGTTCAGGTGCCAACCTGTGAGGGTAGCTTGGTAGAAGTTAGCTATTGTTTAGGCCTATGTGCCGCTGGTGAGAGAATCGTTGTAGAAGTCAGTTATCTATGCTACCTTTAGGGTTAGAGTCAATATTGGGTTATGTGCCACTTGTGAAGGATTAACTTTGTAGAATGTCAAATATTGGTAATAATGGCCTTCTGTTGGAGGGTTTAACCTTGTGGAACTTAGCTGTCATGAGTATATTGTCGACCGTTGAGGGTTAGCCTTATAGAAATCGGTCTTGTTATGTGCGACCGGAGAGAATAACCTTTAAGAGTCGGCTTATTGGTATGTTGCTACCTGTGAGGGTAACTTTGTTAGTGTAGAAGTCAACTATTGGTTATATGTGACTCTGTGAGGGTTAACACTGTGGAACGAGCGTGGTTATATGTCGAACAACGTGAGGGTAGCCTTATAGAATCGGCTATTTGTTATGTGCGACCGGAGAGAGTAACTTTAAGAAGTCGGCTAGTGGTTATGTGTCACCTGTCACCCACTCACGGCGAGGGTAAACATTGTGTAAAAGTCAGCTATTGGTTTGTTCACCCGGTGAGGGTAGCTTTGTAGAAGTCAGCTATTGGTTATGTTTCACCGTGGGGAAATTGGTAGAAGTTCAGCTAGGTTATTTGTAACAAGTTGAGGTAAAAAAAACTTGTAGAAGTCAGCTATAGTTATGTTGCCACAGTGAAGACAATTTTGTGGCACGTCAGCTATTCTGTTATGGGCCCACTGCCTAGTTATTTGACCTTGAAGAAGGGCTTTGAACCTGAAATATAAATGGGGGACACTCTGCCAGAAAGAAAAAGAAAATTCACCAATGTTCTTGTAGAGTCAGCTATTGGTTGTTGTATCTGTGAGGGAAACTTTGTAGAAGTCAGCTATTAGTCATGTGCCACCTAGTGAAGCCAACTTTGTAAAAGTCGCTATGGTGTAGTGTCATTGCAAGGTTAACCTTTTTGTAGGAGTCAGCTATTGGTTAGTCTAACTCATGTAACATTGTGAAAGCAGCTATTAGTATGCGCCACAGTGAGACAATTTTGTGGACGTCGCTATCGGTTATGGGCCACTGTCGAGTTTATCTGACCTTGAAGAAGTGGCTATTGAAACCTGACTGAAATACAAATAGGACATTCTGCAAGAAAGAAAAAGGAAATTCACCTAATGTTCTTTGTAGAGCAGCTATTGGTTGTGTATCTGTGAGGGAAACTTTGTAGAGAAGTCCGTCATTGGTCATGTGCCACCCAGTGAAGCCAAAACTTTGTAAACTTAGCTTTGGGTATGTGTCATTGTAGGGTTGTAAACCTTTTGTTAGAAGTAACATTGAATTTATGTTTATACCTATGCGGGCGGTAACATTGTAGAAACAGGTATTAGTCATGTGCCAAAGAAGACACATTTGTGGAAATCAGCCATCGGTTATGGGCCCACTGACGAGTTTAACTTGACCTGTTTGAAGAATTGGAGTTGAAATCTGAAAAAATGGGGCATTCTGTTCTGCACGAAAAAAAGAAATCAACAATGTTCAATTCACACCGTTTCAATACGCGTTTGAAGAATGTCGTCATAAAGCGGTAGCGAAACTAACACGAGTGAAGATATTGGGGCATTCAGGTGAAGTTTGGAAGATGTACTCCATACACAATACGAACATTAACCAGATTACAAAATTGTCTTCAAACAGAAATAAGACTCGAAACATTCTTAGTTGAGAAGATGGTGATCACAACCAAAGACGAAATCAAATAATGCAACGTGTTTAAAATAAGTGCTCCAAAATGGCACCTAAGAAATGAACTCTTGTAGTTAAATTGAGTGTAACATATACCGATATATCTTAATATTGGCAAGATCAGATAAATAAAAACATTCGAAAGCCTGAACGTATATTTTTAAAACTGATATGCGGTCTTAAGTAATTAATTTCGCACTTTCATGTTTGAAAAAAAGTTGCTTTATACCATTTTGGAGACGGGTTGTTTTGCTTACCTATGTCTACCCATGATGTTAAGTTGGTAGAAGTCAGCTCTTGGTTTTGTTTATCTGTGAGGATAACTTTCTATAATTCAGTAATTGGTTATTGCCACTTCTGAAAACATAACTTTGTGGAAGTCAGCTATTGGTTATGTGCACTGCGAGGGTAACTTTACAGAAGTCGGCATTTTGTATTGCCACTGGCGAGGGTATCTTTACAGAAGTCAGCATTTGGGTTTGTGCCACTGGCGAGGGTATCTTTACAGAAGTCAGCATTTGGGTATGTGCCACTGGCGAGGGTATCTTTACAGAAGTCAGCATTTGGGTATGTGCCACTGGCGAGGGTATCTTTACAGAAGTCAGCATTTGGGTATGTGGCACTGGCGAGGGTAACTTTACATGTTTACACGAGTCAGCATTTGGTTTTTAGTTTTTTGTGCCACTGGCGCGGGTAACTTTACAGAAGTCAGCATTTGGTTATATGCCACTGGCGAGGGTAGCTTTACAGAAGTCAGCATTTGGGTATGTGCCACTGGCGCGGGTAACTTTACAGAAGTCGGCATTTGGTTAGTGCCATGGCAGGGTAACTTCAGCATTTGGGTATGTGCCACTGGCGCGGGTAACTTTACAGAAGTCAGAATTTGGTTATTTGCCACCGGCGGGGGTAACTTTACAGAAGTCAGCATTTGGTTTATGTGCTCACCACCAAGATTCTAAACACGCCACCTTGTGTGGATACTTTGTGTAGAAGTCACTATAAACAATCTGACTTAGGGTTATAATGGGCCTTCCCCTTGTGAGGGTAACCTTTGGGGGGGGGTGGACCGTACTGGTTGCTTATTGTCAACCGTGAGGGTAGCCTATAGAAATTGAACTAATTGGTTTATGTGCCACCAGAGACTGTAACTTTATATAGAAGTCGCGTTTGGTTTTATGTTGCCACCTGTGAAGGGTACCTTTGTATAGGTCAGGTATCGGATAATTAAGTGACCGGAGATTTTTTTTGCGGCTACAGATTTCTCTCACTTGCACTGGATCGATTGTAATCACCTATACCGAGTAACGTTTTTTGAGGTTAATTGGACAAACAGTACAAAGAAAACCGCAACGTTGTTTTTTTTTGAACTTGCTCAATATCGTAATCGCCCCTATAGAAACCATGCTTCGATTTTCTATCGTGCGGTGCACGACACAAAATCCTAAATCTCCCATCTTATCACATCCAAACGTCGTATTCAGCTATTCACTTCAGTATGATCTACTAATAACATTGGTAAGCATTACAAAAAATATGGGTTGCTTCGTTCTGAAAGTGTCCTCTTGTCTCTTTAATATGGGGGTTTCCGGGGGGGGGGGGGGGCCATGAAGAGTTAACTTTGTATAAGTCCGCTATTAGTTACTGTTCCACTTGTGAAACCACTTTTTAGAAGTCCGAGCTATCATTATGGCGCCACTGGCGAGGGTTAACTTTGTGAAGCCAGCGATTGTGTAGTGCCACCCAGTGACGTAACTTTGGGGATGATCTAATTGGTTATGTTATTACCCGGAGAAAAATTTGAAGAAGCCGCACTGGTTAGGTTAGGTCCACCTTAATGGCGGTAACGTTTGTAAAAGTCAGTTATTGATTATATGCTACCTGTGAGGGTTGAAGTCAACAATTTTGTTAGTTGCCACCTGTGAGGATAACTTTGTAGAAGTCAACTATAAACAGCTGACTTAGGGTTAGATGTGCCTTCTGTGAGGGTAACCTTGTGGAACGTAGCTGTTGCTTATATGTCAACCGTGAGGGTAGCCGTATTAGAAATTGACTATTGGTTATGTGACACAGAGAAGGTAACTTAATATAGAAGTCGGCGTTGGTTTAGGGCCACCTGTGAGGGTTAAACTTTGTAGAAGGTCAGGTATCGGATAATTAAAGTGACAGGAGATTTTTTTGGCGGATACAACTTTCTCTCAAATTGCACTGGATCGATTGTTAGAATCACCTACCGAGAACGTTTTTTGTAAGTTAATGGACTAAACAAGCTACAAAAAGAAAACCGGCAAACGTTGTTGAACTGCTCAAACAATCGTAATCGTGCCATATAGAAAAAACCATGCTTCGATTTTCGATCGTGGCACGACACAAAATACTAAATCCATCATCTTATTACATAAAAACTGCGTATTCAGCTTATTCACTTTCAGGGTATATCTACATAAATGGTAAGCATTCCAAAAAATATGGGTTGCTTCTTTCTGGAAAATGTCATCTTGTCTCTTTACTATGTTAGCCGCCATGAGGAGAGTTAACTTGGTATAAGTCAGCTATTGTTATGTGCCACTTGTGAAGACAACTTTGTAGAAGTCAGCTATTAGTTATGTGCCACTGGCGAGGGTAATTTTGTAGAAGCCAGGCTATTGGGGATGGTCACCAGTGACGGTACTTTGTGGGAGGAGCTATTGGTTATGTATTACCCGTGAGGAAAAATTTTGAAGAACTGAAGAAGTCAGCTACTGGTTAGGTCCACCTATGCGGAGTAAACGTTGGTAAAAAGTCAGTTATTGATTAATATGCTACCTGTGAGGGTTGTGAAGTCAACAATTTGTATGTGCCACCGGTGAGGCTAAACTTTGTAGAAGTCAACTAATGGTATATGTGCCACTCTGTGAGGGTAACCTTGTGGGGAACTGCGGAGGGGTAACTTTGTAGAAGTAAGTATGGTTATGTGTTAACCTGTGAGAGAAACTGTATAGAAGTCAGCTATTGGGAATGTGAAACCTTGCAAGGTAATTTTGAAGAAGTCAGTTACTGGTTGGGTCCACTTGCGGGTAACATTGTAAAATAGGTATTATAGTTTGTCTCATCTTAAGTTGAAGGTACGTCACTGCGCACTTATGTTGCGCGCTATGCTTGAAACCATAGCAGGATACCATCGCGAATAAAGGCGGCACGATCGAGACGTAGTGGGAATGAAAGAGCTTATGACGTCACATTCAACTGAGGTTGAGACAACGTATAGTCATGGCCACAAGTGAAAAACAACTGTAGCAGTCACTATTGGTTATGGCCACTGACGAGTTTATACTTGACTTGCAGAAAAGTGGCTATGAAACAAATGGGACATTTGAACAAAAGAAAAAGGGGATCACCAAATGTCCTTTGCAGAGTCCAGTCTTAGTTGTTGTATCTGTGAGGGAAAACTTTGAAGAAGTCAACTATTGGGAATGTGCCACCTGTAAGGTAACTTTTTTCTGTGAATCAGCCATTGGGTAGGTCCCCTATGCGGGTAACATTGTAGAAGTCAAACTATTAGTCATGTGCCACCAGTAAAGACAAATTGTGGGAAATCAGCTATAGGTTAGGGCCACTGCGAGTTAACTGCCTTGAAGAATTGGATTGAAATCTGAAATAAAAATGGGACATCCTGCACGAAGATGGCGAAACACCAATTGTTCACTTGCTTCAACTCGTTTGAAGAAGGTCGTCATAAGCGGTACGAAACATAACTGGTGAAGATATTGGGCAAATTCAGGTGAAGTTTGGAAGACGTTGTACTCGAATAACCAAATGCATAACAGAAAATCACAATTGTCTTGCAAAACGAAATACGATACGACTCGTAACATTCTGGAATGCTGAGCTTCTTGGTGATCACAACCAAAGACGATTAAAAATAATTGTAACGTGTTTAAATGAGTGCTCCAAAATTCCAACAAAGTGAATTGAAATAATGTATTGAAATTGAGTGTATATATCTCAATATTGGAAAGAGCCAGATGAAATTAAAAAGCATTTGAAAGCCTGGTCCTTATTTTTTTCAAGTAATTTAATTCGCAATTTCATGTTTGAAAACAGTTGATTTCCATTTGGAGATGGGTTGTTTTGCTTATGCCATGTTTCTACCCATGAGGTAATTTGGAATAAGTCATCCTTGGTTATGTATTATCTGGAGGGTAACTTTCTAGAATTCCGTAATTGGTTTATTGCCACTTCCTGAAAACATAACTTTGGTGGAAGTCAGCTATTGGTTATGTACCACTGGCGAGGGTTAACTTTACAGAATTCACATTTTGTTATGTGCCACTCGGCGAGGTAACTTTTATGCAAGAAGTCAGCATTTGGTTATGTGTCCAACTGGCGAGGGTACTTCACCGAAGTCAGCATTTGGTATGTCGTCTAGCGTAGGGTAACTTCACATAATTCAGCATTTGGTTATGTGCCACTTCGAGGGTAAACTTCAACAGAATTCAGCATTTGGGTATGTGCCACTGGCGAGGGTAGCCTCTGTACAGAAGTCAGCATTTTATTATGTGCCACGGGCGAGAGTAACTTTAACAGAAGTCGCATTTTGTTATGTGCCACTTGGCGAGGGTAACTTCACAGAAGCCAGCATTTGGTTATGTGCCCCTGGCGAGGTAACTTTACAGAAGCCAGTATTTGGGAGCTATGTGCCACTGGCGCGGGGTAACTTCATCATAATCAGCATTTGGTTATGTGCCACTGGCGAGGGTAACTTTACAGAAGT
>JAMKCH010000075.1:0-114528 GCA_023653785.1 Ophioderma brevispina
GCAATTTAAGTTACCAACAGGTGCAAAAATGACAAAGGATAAACGTTAAACAAAGACACAAAGGAAGGCAGAGGCCTTAACACTCCTCCTTCCCTGATCAATGCCAGAGAACCTGAGATAGGGGCTATCAATATTTATACCGGTGTGAAAAGGGGTGTATCTTCTCAAAACATGATGAAGTGTTCCCAAGATGTTAAATTATAATTAAAGCATAACATATAAACAATCTTAAAATCTTGTATATTCAGTTTTGGACTATGACGGCGTAACCATATATTTATCCCTCGAGTGCAACCCTGACCCAGGTGGTGCCGGTCTCCAAACCGTCCAGCTGACATCGATGCTATGGACAACGATATCGCATGTGCTGTATCGGAGTCGGATGAGTTCATTGATATTCGGTTTGAAATTACTGTACAGACAGGTGAAGAAATCCCCTTTAGGGGTAAACGTGCAGGTATGTTGTCGAAACGGATTACAAAAGTGCGAAGAGCACATTATTTTTTTCTTAATCTCACAAGGCGCGCGTTCCGTGCCATGACGCAATGTAAAAAAAAAAATAGTCGATCGTCTGAAACGTAGGCCTAGTCCTATTAGACATCGGTTGACTAAAAGTTAACGATGTCTTATACTAATTTGCCGAAAATCTATTTATTTTAATTCACAGCAGTCCATATCGTAGAACAGTGTAACGAAATAATTAGTATGGGGCGGTGTGTTGATGGTTTGAGATTTGTTGGCTTTTTTGCTACAATTGGAATTTTGGGTCTTAAAATGTAGATAATGGTCCCATGAATCCAAATCAAATTGTTACCATTTTTTTTATCCCTTCCGTTGGCGGCCATCTTGGTTTTCAAAATGGCTGCAATTTTCAGCATATTTTGCTCTCTATCTGGACTTCTGAGCAACATAGAAGGCTCAAATTGGTGGCAATACCAATGTTTGTGATGTCAAGGAACACAACTATCACATCCAGGAAGTCGCAGATAGTTTCTTTCAGGAGGTCATCTTGAATTTCAAAATTGCCGCCATTTTAATCATATTTTGCTCTCTATCTCCACTTCTGATCAACATAGGAGGCTCAAGCTGGTAGCAAAACCCATGTTTGTGATATCAGTGAATGCAAATACTACATTCAAAAATCACAGATTATTTCCTCTAGGCGGCCATCTTGAATTTCAAAATGGCCGCCATTTTTAATATATATATACTTCGCCCAATACCTGGGCTTCTGAGCAACATGGAAAGCTCCAATTGGTGACAATACCCATGTTTGTGATGTCAAGGAACACATATTACATCCAGAAAGTTGCCAATTGTTTCCTTTTGCCGGCCATCTTGAATTTCAAAATGGCTGCCATTTTTAACGTATACTTCGCTCAATATCTGGACTTCTGGGCAACATAGAAGGCTCCATTTGGTGGCAATACTCATGTTTGTGATGTTAAGGAACATATATATTACATCCAGAGAGTCACAGATTGTTCCTTCTGACAGCCATCTTTAATTTCAAAATGGCCACTATATTTTTCACATATACTTCGCTCGATATCTGGCCTTATGAGCAAAATAGCTCAAATGCTCCTTTCTAATCAGATATACATCCTATTGCACCAGAACCACTTAAATCGTGGAATCCTAGGAGAGCCATAGCTCTGTATGTTATTGCTGTCCATATGTTCCAGTGCAATTTCAAGTATTGAAACCAATATCCATCGATCTAGCAGCCGCAGCCGAGATGCTGTTCACCATGTAGCGCCAAATGTCCCTGTCCGTCATTAAGTTGGGGATGGCAGATGGGTCCTGCTGCATGTCTCGAGCAATCAAATCAATGTAGTTAAAGGGGCGACGACCCCTGTTTTGGGCATGGTAACCTCCAACATGTGATGTCCGAGACAACTTGATCAATCGCACGATAACAATGACTGGCAAATCGTGCTTGGCCATGTTGGCGTTCGGCAACAGAAGATGAGATTGGATGGATATCTCCGCATATCTGTGCACACGCCAGGATATGTTTTGTACCCTCATAGAAGCCTGGTGTAGGTGCTATCCAGTTTATCCTGTAGCTCTTTCAGGGGCGGATCCAGGATTTCTCAATAGAGGGGGCGCCAAATTTTCAGGGCGCCCACAAAGCCAGATCTACACGGCCACCGACGCCATGTATCCCGAGCATGTACCGTCATTCTTAGATATCTACAGGGCGCCATGTGTGTTAAAAAGTCATTTGATAGTTCTACTGAGATGCTGCCTTTGGTGACGTCTAGAAAGCTTGGGTTTGATGGTGAGTCCCTTGTCGTTCATGATGTCAAGACTGCCTGAGATGTAATCAACCACGATTACAAAGAGATAGGGAGCAAGAGTATCTCCTTGGAGGATTCCAGTTAAAAGTTAAATCCTTCCCACGCCTATTGGCGCATAGGGCGGTGCCTATCTCCGTTTCCATAAGCCGAGGCAACGCGTCTGCCAATGCAGTGAAAGCTACAGTAGGGGGTTTGTCTTCTGGTAGCTACGCATGTTAACTCCCTTACTCCATTCTTTAAATGCCGAGCGCCTGACAAGAAGGCAGTAGGTACCATTTTAAAGTCTTTGGTATGACCCGGCTGAGCTGGTGTTCGGACGCTCTAACCACTAAGCCAACACGTCGGGGAATTCCAGTAGTTGTTAGGAACTCCTTTGTGGGCCTGCACAAGCTAGATGGGTTATCATACATGATGGCAATTGCTTTGACAGTCTCGTCTGGGCCAACATTTCTCTTGGGAATTTTCAACTCTTTTATGATCCTTCTGAGGGCAAGTATCTGAAGCAGTGTTGATCTGCTTTTACGAAAACCATTCTGGTTTTGTCTGAGAATGGGATCTATGCGAGAAACGATTCTGTTGAGCAGCATTGAATTGTAGATCTTAGAGGCCAGTGGTGAATGTGTGAGTCCTCTGCAGTTTTGGGGTTGTTGGAGGTCACCTTTCTTTGGTAGAGGAGTTGACTGAACGATGTTAAAGCAATATTAGCAAATTTTTTTGAAGAGCGCCCCACTTTTTCAAATATTTGGATTTTTACACGATTGTATTGGTAACTGGCTAGTAAACTAACTATACCTGTGAATGGTTTTAAGACTCGAAAATGTCTAGTGTCACAAACGAAAGATTTTGTACTAGCATAATTATTTACGGGGATCCCGATAATAATACAACGGCTGCTGGAAACGGCCTTCCAATGTGAAATAGCCGGGGAAATAGCGCCAAGTACGTGTATACGCTCATCCATTAGTTGTTTTAATGTTCAGCAAGCCATGTTAGAGGTTATTTTCTCAGACCGTGGCAGGCCACTATTTCATCATGGAGCGACATAAACGAGGCATTTCCAGCACTCTATGCTGGTAAGTCCAATCTGGGAATCTCAATTCTAATTACAAAATCGCTTATTTTGTGATAACTACGCATTTTTATGCATTCTCGGTTCGCAGGTATAGTTTCCTAGAACAATTACCAACGTAAAAAAAACTGGGGACAAAATATACCAAATTTGAAATTGGGGGCGCTCTTCAAAAAAAGTGTAATATTGCTTTATATAATAAAGAAGCTGGTTTTTTCCATGTAGGTGTCGTTACAAAACAGTTGATCATGAAAAGTGGATTCTTCCTGTTACTGAAGGGAATGTTGTCGGGACCAGGCCTCTTGGTGTTATTCAGTTTCTTCAGGCAGACAGAAGTCCTCTGAAGTGAAAGGTTCCAGTCTGAAGGGAAAGGCAGGAGCTGATATCTTGTGATTGCAGAAAACTTCATCAAGGTTAGTATTTATTAACTTGAAATGTTTTGCAAGTATGAGAACTAAAGTGCTAAAACCAGTGTAGAGATACTCTTCAGTTTCGTTTCACATTTGATTCTTATAGGTGGGGTAGCTTTCTTATCAGCGCAGCATTCTTGATGTGAGATGTAGGCTTGGTGTCAAGTGCTTCAGCCTTTTGCTCCTCAAGCACCACGGGTCAGCCATATCAAGTGCAGCCTTTAGTGGCACATCAAGGTTCTGCTTGGAACTTCTGGTGGATTAGTACGCGCTTTTTGGCTGCAGATCAGTTTTTCTCTGGCTTGATTGACTTTGTCATTTGAGGCAAAGGCAGTAGACTTCTTCTTTCTCTAGGTAGCATCTCCAGGTTCAATTCTTTGTGGATGAGTGACGGCTTTATATACTGTGCTGGGGTTCTAATCGTCAAGCTAATTAACAAGAGTGTTGAACCTTTTCTCCAGTTTCCCCCCCCCCCCCCCCCCAATTGTTTTCATGGGATCTCTGGGAGGGGGTTTCCTTCTGACGGAACTTATACTGCTCCTGCAAGAGACAATTCTATGATTGACCTTAACAGATGTCAAAGTAAGTAGGCTCTTGAGCTCTTAATGACTGTTAATCCATGACCGGAATGTAGTGCAGCTGGACAAGTTCTCCATTTGGGCGACGTGCTTGATTTTGGATTTTGTGCCAGTGCAACAAGCAACAAGGCTAAAACCGTTTCACGAATTCCTCACGCACACTGTTGGGTGCCGAAATACCCGGCGGCCGACTACCCGGTGCCGAATTTAATTATTACTTTCGGCAGTGCCGACGTCCCGTGGCATTCGGCAGAGGAGAAGGGACAGAAGGGGGGAAGATGGAAAATACGTGCGCGTTGGATGTGTTAGAGTCGTGTTTACGCATTTATTCGTGATTTTTATGGACAAATTCTACCATGAACTCATTTAAAAAGAAGGCTTTTTGACATTAGGAACACGCATGTATGTATTAGTAGACGTAAATACGATATTGTAACGCCTAAAGCACCCAATAGAACCACATAAGCAAGACTGGTAGCCGAATTCGGAAATTATGTATACGTTATAGCATATACTCATGGCTCCCATTGTAAAGGTCTCCTTTATTGAGGAGGGCTATTAGGCGGTTTGCAACAATGGGTTAGGTTTAGGTTGGGTTTAGGGGACCTATAGGACCTAGGGTTAAGATGGGTTTGGATTAGGTTATGGGTGGGTTATTGGCGGTCCCCGGTGAGTACCAAACTTGGAATTAGGCTATGTGATTTTCTACTGGGAACAAATAGCGGTTATGTGATTTTATTTTTTTTTTCGAATTGGGGGCGGGGGGGTAATGCTAAATGTATTATTCAGTAAACCAAGAACCTATCTGCATATCAGCAGTAAATCAATGATGTACCTAATTGGGTGTGTGGGATGGTGTATGGGTTCTATGAAAGGGCATATGTAGGCTAACTTTACATTTGGGGGTTATGCACTTTTCCAAAAACGCATCGTCAGTTTCTCCGGCGCCCTCGTACCTAATGAAGGGCCCTCAAATATTAGTTTAAAGCTAATCTTAGCCTTTCGAAAAAACGAGCGGGGTCAACTTTTAACACCTATTTCGTGTAATCCTGTGTCCGTACAGCCAATGACACATAAGAACTTATTACATGCCAAAAACCGCACGCTGTAATAAAGATCTCTCTGTGCCGAACTACTGGATAACCCATGTTCGTCAAGATAACCCTGCCGTTCGGAAGCGGTAAGACGAGCCCGACATTTTCGGCAAGGTCATAGCCGCAAGACCGGGCGTTTCGGAATAACCCGGTTATTTCGGCGCAGCACACCCAGCCCTTGCTTGACCAGCCTCTGCACGTGAAAAGCGCGTCCCCAGGCCCAAGTCTAGCACCGCATTTTCCAGGGATGCACAGAAAGATTATGGGCTGGACTGCCGCCGGTGGCAGGGGACAGTCCATGGTAAAAACGAGAGACAGTTTTCATCTGGAGAAGCAGCAAGTGACTGTTGGTTCAGGATTTCCCATCAGTGTAAGCTTCAGGATGCGCTCATCAAGGTTGACAAGGATGGACACGCTGACTTGAGAGCCTTGGTGAGAAAAGAAACCCACACTCCTGTAGCTGCATTTTTCTTTTCTCAGGTGGAGGGCTGTAATAAGTGCATAGCCATGAATATTCTCCTGTAGCAGCGCTCGCTGTGCACAATGCAGTGTTCTTGCTTGCCAGATGACATCAATATCATATAGTTGTGCTTAGATACCAGTTTTTCTTCTTGACTGTTTGTTCATACTAGAGACTGGACGTTGTTGTGATGATGATGAAAGCAGCATTACGTTAAGCAACAGTTGCCATGCCATCTTTTGCAAAATCAGCGGTTGGACCTTCCAGTAGGCTTAGGACCAACCCATCATCCGAATTGGTAGGGACCAATGTTGACTCAGGAAGCACCAGACTTCAAATCGGGGCTTACCCGGGTGCTACATTGTAAACAATTCAGCTTGTCAATTAGCTAAATAGTAAGCTGGATTCGCCAGGTCGCCAGCACCCTTTTTTGTTGGGGATGGTCCTTAGCCTTGTCTTCCGGTGAACACTCTGCAACAACACCAGTATTGCTCACCAAAGGAGCCTTTTATGTTGCACTCCGAAGTCAAGATATTGGGCAAAGTATATATGAAAATGGCGGCCATTGTGAAATTCAAGATGGCCACCTGAAGGTAACAATGTACGACTTTCTGAATGTAATAAATGTTCCGTACATCACAAACATGGGTATTGCACCAAATGGATCCTTTATGTTGCTCAAAAATCAGATATTGGAGGCGACAGTATATATTAAAATGGCGGCCATTTGAAATTTAAGATGGCCACCTGAAGGAAGCAATCTGTGCCTTTTCGGGTGTAATATGTGTGGTCATTGACATCACAAACATGGGTATTGTCGCCAACTCGAGGGCCTTCTATATTGGTCAGAAGTCCAGATATAGGGCAAAATATGGGAAATGGCGGGCTCTATTTGGAAATTCAAGGATGGGTCTACATTAAAGGAAAAAAAAAACATCTGGCGGACTTTCTGAATGTGCATTATTTGTGTTCATTGACATAACGCAAACATGGAGTATTACCACCAATTTGAACCTTCATGTTGCTCAGAAGTCCAGATTATTAGGCAAAGATGTGAAATGAAAATGGCAAGCCATTTTGAAATCAAAGGATGGCCGCACAAACGGGAAGGGATAAAAAAAATGGTTAACAATTTGATCGGGAGATTTCTGGGACCTTTCTTTTCTTAAAAACATTTTTAAGATCAAAAAATCTAATGTAGCCAAAAAAGCCAACCAAATGACACACCCGGTCCCAACTAAATTACGTAATGTCGATGTTTAGTGAAGGAAACTCGGGTTGCCGCGATGTAAACTCGAGGAGTAGGGATGTAAACAATGGTTGTATATGTGTCGATAAAGTGCGCTACATGGAGCACATACCTGTCTCGCTCCTGGTATTATGATATAACGGAATAAACCTCAATACACAAAAAAGTACCGGATAAAGTTATTATCTATAATAATTTAGATAAAACAATGGCGGCCTATATGAGATAGGCAGTATACGCTATGTGCAACTATTTGAGGTGTAAACATACCTAATCCCAGTCAGGAGGATACCCCTTTCAAGGTGACATATGGAAAAGTACTCAACCAGGGTGGGTGTTTGCAACAAACTCGAATTTAAGGCCCGTGAAGAAATTGGTCACAGACTAGAATAGAGAAACGAAATCCGATTGATTTCTAACTTTTCTAAACTTGGATAAGCAGTTAGGTGATTGTATTACCAAGTTCAGATGACCATTTTTTAATGACTAGAAAAAAAAAATGTATTCGAAAAATGTCTGAGTCAGCCTTTCTTTAACTATAAGAGAGAGAGAGATAAAGGTGCAATGATGTACGAGAACTCCTTCCACGATTTGTGATTTACCTCTGGCGTTTTCTTCTGTTTAGTGAACATACAAGCCGGATTTTTATATGTGGATGGTGAAAGGACTACAGAAAGGCGATTTATAAAGAGACAAAAGGATTCTTATGATAGCTTACCTGATTAAGCATCACGTAATATTAAATATAGGGTCAAAGATCGTTCTCTCATCAGGGCCGTCCCTTTAGTTAGCAGATAGTGGCATACAGTAAGAAGTGGATTTCTTATAAACGCTGAAAGTGGCATAAATATTTAAACTACTGGTTGTTGAGAAATACTCACCAAATAATCAATAAATAACAAAACATGCATAATGTCATAGGTTTATTGCGTAAACACGTGTTTCATCACATTACATGTTTAATAGGCCCAGGTGATAATTCCCGATACCTGCTTCAGATTATTTTTTTTTAGATAAAAATAAATAATTTACATGTATAATGTTAAGAATTATATGTAAGACCTTTTTTTTGGGGGGGTGGGTGGTTACCACCCCCTGTGATTGTCGTTAATGAACATCCGATTCCTGTGAATTTGGTATCAAAGGATAGCTTAGATTTCCTCGTTCATTGGTACCAAAATAAGTACCAACATCGCCATTATGACGTACATTATGAGTCTACCGTATACAAGGACTTTTAATGTATGGTTACAAAAACCTCAACTGGAGAGATCACCCTACCTGGGATGTATATCTGGGGATATTTGACCCAAAAACTTTGGTTTCTGAAGAGAGAGAGGACGGGCGCATGAATTTTGCTGCCAGCTCAATGGCTAGACGGCTACCTGTCCATTCAATTAGCTTAGACCCTCGGATTTAATTCATATTTTTTTTGTTTGTTTGCTAGTATCCACAAGTTCATGGTAATGGCTTTGTATGGTGGTGTCAGGATTTGTCAGCTAGTGTGCTGGATCCAGGGGCCGCGTGGATCCATGATCGAACGCGCCTACATGGCCAGATATTTGAGGCGGGGGCGGATGGGACAGTCAGGGGTTTCACCTACTCTTATTCAGAAACGGACTGCGATGTACATGTTCAGTTGTGAATCTCTGTACACGGGACGACGGCTAACGTCCCCTCCAAAGGACGGGAGCTTCATGATCCATTTGCCCAATTCCCAAGTGTGAACCCCCAAAATGGAGGAGAGCGGTATTCTGTATTACTCAATCAGTAGGTTTATACAGATCAAATCCAGGGAGAATTGATGTACCCGAATAAATCCCAGCAAGTGCCACGCCCCCACGGGATTCGAACTGGGAATTTTTTTAAGGTAAATTTGCGCCAGAGGGCAAGCACCCAACCGCTAGGCCCGCGCTCCTAATTCATATTAGAGAGGTATTAGGTTAGGAGGGAAAATCGTGAAGAAAAGTTGGTATTCATCTACTTACCCAACAAGATTTTAAAGGTTCGTGCTGAAAAGTATTTCGTCACGCCCAATTCTATTCAATTCTGCGATTTGGCCATCATCTGCCAAGGAATGGGAACCAGCCGGAATATCGAAGGAGCATGAACTTTTTCAGGAATGTGTTCCATTTAATTAAAAAGGGGGAATAGATGTAATGTAAAAATGTTGATCGCTCTTTGACAGTAGAAAAACATTGATCGATATCATCAACAATGCTTGTAAATGTATAAATAGGTTATTTTATTCCAGAATTTTGTATGTAGTCAATCATTGCCATGATTCAACTTTTGTGTTATTCATGATGTGTTTATAGATGATGCGACATCAATGTTACAAAGTTTACGCAATTAGAAACCTGGTCTGTGGACGTGATCATGGTCGAAAAGGATATCATATTACAGTACAGCACTATTAATGGCTATTTATATGATGAGCGCGAATTTTAAAAGCCAAGCCCTACAGGTGCTCCCGCATACCACCGGACAGTGCTTTGTTCTTGCCCGGCGGTTTGATGTCACATGGCACATCGTCTATACATAAATCTGTCGCTTCCAACTTTCAAAGAAAAATACAATCCATACATTCTGTTGTATAAGGTCCTTGTAAGGAGAACCTGTATCAAGAATAACTGACAAAATATAGCTATAAAACAATTATGAACACATATGGAATGGTTCATGGGAACGAAAACAGAATCATACTACATAACAGATATTAAAACGCCATTTTGTATGACCATGCGCTACTTGAAATTCGCGTACGTATATGGTATATGTATTTGTGTTATTTGCGATACGGAGGCACAGAAGCGAGAATACATCTGCAAATGAGTTGGTTTAATAATGTGTATTCCATGGCATATATGACTTAAACGTGCCGGTCGTATCGCATAACCGTTATTAAATAGCAGCGATTTTACATAGCAATGGTCAGACGAGATGTGTTAGTTCATTGTTAGGGTTATAAATTCCGTTTTTCTATGAAACACGTAATATGTGGTCAATAATTATTTTATATTGTCTATTGTTTAATATTATCTTGTACGGGGTCTCCTTTAAGAGAATAAGCTAACTGAATGGACAGTAGACGAACCAGTCTCACGTCTTTTTGTCTGAAGCCACCCAAGGAACACGTGCACAGGGAAGACCAAGGCTGACATACCACCGTACTTCTTGATCAGGATGCTGGCATTGAAAAAAAATGACGTGCACAAACTCCTGCTTGATAGCCTGCTTTGAAGGAAAATTAATAATGACCTCCGACCGCGGTCTCAGAATATCTAGATCGAGAGATATGACGTCACTATAGGGTGGAAAAGTATATTTCGCAATTTTAGCGACTCAAACACCTTGTTAGCAAAATGCTTTCATTATACTATACTAATCATTTCCCATCAAATAGAGTCAAACACCGCATGAAAATCTGATATAACAAAAATCTCGAAATGAGATGTATATTTTTCTCGTGTGGCCGTCATCCATCTTGTCCGCGCGCCATTTTGAATGTTGAAAGCATCAATAGGGCGTAAGAAAAGGGTTTTACCCAAAGATGTGTTTTATTTAAACCAGGCTGAATTTATGACAACAGCGTAAACCATTTTAAGGTTCAAGGTGCCGAGTATTATAATGCCATGCGCACTCATTTAACGTTAGAATAAGTTATGTTGTGACGTCACTATGAACGTCATGTTTTAAAATTATGTTTGGACTTTATTTGAAGTAAGGGCATGTATTGCCTAATACTGATACCAAACAAGATGATGATTGTCCCTTAATAAAAATCAGAGTGGTGGTAACCACCTCCACGGTCGTGATGTTATGTCGAAAACCTTGGTTGGACGATTCTGTAGTTTCTATAGTGCGTTAAATCCGACTTGAGATCAACAAGCCTTCCCCTGTGAATAGCCCAGATTTATAAGCGTAATTTGTGCCCATGCATGACCTGTTCAGTTGACCTCAAAACAAAACAAACGTTAGTGTCTTATGTTATTATGTTACTGGTGTTTAAAACTTCAGTTTAAACAAGTTTAATATATTAAAGCAAACAAGGCGAACTTGTAAATTTACAAAATTAAAAATTATGACAAATTTCCTCAAAATACAAGTTTTTTTATATTTGGTGTCTTTTATCAGACATTAAAGTAGTTATATAGAAGTTGTACATCACTTATTTTCGATTATAGATTAAAAGAAATGCATTTCCATTTTTTTTCTCGCATTATCGCTGCTATCACTTTAATCGAGCATAAAATTTGAACGGATTGTCCTATTTAGCAAACAAAACCACATGAAACTGAAAGTTTACACTTTTCTAAAATTGCTCTAATCTTAATTAAGCTAGTAGACCCAACTTTTCATTTGAAAAAATGACTCCATCCCTTAAGCAACAATTAACAGGGGTCATCAGGAGACTTTTTGTGCATTAGATACGCAGGAATCTTTTTAGAGGCATGGTTTCATCCATCGATTGGTTTTCGCATAATTAGGGAGCGTTCATAAATATTCTGGAGGGGTTGGAAAATAAATTCAAAAACAATTCCAGTTCGTGATATAGAGGGGGTCCAATTGTTTGAAAGGATATTTTTGCTCCATTCAAAACATTCTTGACATAATAAATGGATCCTTACTGAAATCACTTCCACAAATTTGAAACCAATTTAAATTCTGAAAAAAAAAACAGTAAAAACAGCAATCGTTTGTGGCAGTGTGAGGCAATTCCTGCCATGGAAAAATCAAGGTGTTGACATCCCTGCCAAAATTTACAGTGTATCTAGTATGTTTTGTGACACAATTCTAAAGCATTCAGACCAGGATTCAGACATTGTAGTAGTAATATATTGATCTGGTAAGTGAAAGGTGGATTAGCCGGGATTAGCACATATACAATAGCAATGGACGGTGAGCTGTTGACTTCATGATTTTCAAGTTTGATAAATGCTGGCAGTAATGTCAGCATCCTTGGTTGAGAAGTGAAGCTTACAAGGAAAATAATATTACTTTTCCTTTTTATACAAAATGTAGACACCCAAATTGTTTTCAAATTTGTCGAAGTGATTTCAGTAAGGGTCCATTTCATTATATCTGAATATTTTTTATCATTCCATTGAAAGTCCCTTTAAAAAAATACATTTTGAAAACCTAAACAAATTATATATCATTTTAAAGTTTAGCTAATACAAATTTCAAAAATATTATTATCTCACAAAATGTCATTTACAACCTTGTGCTTCTCAGCTCACGAATATTGCAGTGTTTAATTTCATTTTCTTTATATCCAGCAATGAAATGATCACTGAGATCCAACATCACGGTAGTGGTTCTTTTTTTATATTTCAGTTATCGAAACAACTTCAGTCCAACCACCAGTCCAACCTGAGTTTAATGCCATCCCAGGCCAAGATTATGAGCATGTCAGCTTTATTTGGAATATGTACCCGTATATAACATCATACAGTTTTAAGGTACGACTTCAATGCCAGAATACTGCTGCACAAACGTTTGAATTTGAACTTTTTTATGTCAAATATACGTAATATAGTATATGTTTTTACCCAATACCATTCAAAATGTACCTTCAGGTTCATCCTGCGTGAGAGATTAGGGAAACAAATTTGCCTCTTTTCACATTTTAAAACCGTTTTTGACCACGTACGTACTTTCTAGCTCAAGTTTTTATTCGAGTACATCATTAAAAGATAGAAAATAAATAAATAAATATACAAGGAATACGCAAGAATAATCACATAAGGTACACGGGTCAAATATTTAAAATGATCCAATCATGTCCAAATACATCTCAATTTCTCTGAATAGCATCAAGAAAAAAAAAACGTCAATAATCACGTGTCTTCAAACTGTTTCATTACCAAGAAATGTTCAAAGTAGTAATTTAAATCAAACAACCAGAGAGGAAACAGAATGACGTCATCTACATCTCGTGACGTCATCTCTAATTAAAGCTTTGAGATCAAGATTCCACAACATCACAACCCAGCTGAAGAGTAATGGTATCACCCGCAACGTAGGTTGCTCCGAGTAAATTTCTCTGGTTGTTTGATTTAAATTACTACTTTGAACTATACCAACCCAGATGAATGAGAGTTTACATGATCATACCAAGATATGTGTCTTTGGATTGCATTAGACATTTTGTCTCAACATTTTGTCTCAATGTGTGTCAACTTCAAACTTATATAGCAAAAGCGTCCTCGTCTTGGCCATGGTACAACATATCTGGCAATTTATTTCGTTTTTTTCCCCTATGAACTGCCAGATCACTAATTTTGCTTTTCTATTAATACTGTTCTTACGGTGTTAAATCTTGTTAAAATTTGCATTGTTATATTCTTTATTTGAGCATGGGTCCGTTCCCCAACACACACTTACGACACTGGTATCCTACCTTTATACTAAGTACTGAAAACTCCGGGGAAAGTAAAATAATAATAATAAAAAAAATACTAAATGCATACTGTCTCCAAGGTTATTGTATAAAATTAACGGAAACAATTATAAACATAATCAGCATTTTGTCATGTTTATATCACAATGTTTGGAATTTTGAAGGTGGGTCAAGCTTTAAATCGGATTTATCTTTTTCTTTCGCCAATATCTAAATAAACTGAGTATGTTAAATATAGTAAAGTACGAATACCCTTGCTCCATACCTTTTGTTTAACTTGTATATGATTTATAGATGGCTTGTTCCCACATTTACCAAGGAAAATTAATGTTTCTCAACTCTAAGAAACCGATTTAATCTTCACCTTTAAATTATTTTTTAACTTCGTTATTGTTTTCGACAATATCCCCATACAGACTGGCCTAAATATAGGTAATTGGGAAAATAGCAAAACTTTAAACGCGCGTTTGAAAACCTTACATTTTTGCAAGATTTGTTATCGTCGGCTTTGCTTATGCGAACACAGTGGTACTGACGGTCTTTTTATATGATCGGCTTGGTAGTAGTATAAATATGCTTGTCTTGTTTATAGTGTCACTATTCTTTTAATGGCATCCTATTGCTCGACAAGTACAATAACGGAAGCATATCGCACACACTCGCACACATTACACCCATTAATACTCCCAATCGTTTAATCGACAGGTGAGTTAAGTCACAATCCTCAATTCCGTGACTAATCGTTGGCAAGTAAAGTTTTTTGACGATTGATTCCGTGATTTCAAAGGAACATTTTAGAAGTTTTTAAGCCCACACGTCCCTCTTGAAAATGTCGGCAATTTCCATAGGAGGGGGTGGTAAAGTTTTCCTACAGGGGTAAATTTTAAATATGGTCCAAATAACGTTTAGTATAGCTCAAATTGTTGTGTGTGTTAACAAGGGGTAAAAAAGTCTATGTGACCTGTCTGTAAAATGCATCGCTATGAAGAAATACACAAAATAGGCTAAGGTCAACATTTATTCAGCAAAGGTCAATGTCTTATACTGTTTCGATTAAGTTTGAAATTATCTTTTAAACAATGTATAAAATTACATTGATTTAAAGTATGTATGGGTATATATTGCCTCTTGGTTATCTTCTCGTGGTTACAGGTGAAGGGGGCAATTTCCCACAACTTCAACGGGACAAGATGCTAAAGCGTATCAACATTCCATTTTCTGATTTAACCCAAAAGGTATCATTTTAAATTCATTTGTACCACATTTTTGAGCTTTTTATGCTGCAATAAATGGATTTACAACTAATAATAATGTATCTACTCCACTATCTCTTCGTCTTTTTAAATTTAGTATCAACACATTATCATGATTTTTATTTTAAAGTACGTGCAAGTTTCTCTACCATTACCTATGGAAAAATGAGTCCATCTTGAAATCGATCTATCGGCCTTCAAATGTAGCTGATTTTGCAATGCAAAATACATATTGCATGTTGGGGATTTTCGCATGGAAACAAGTGCACTTAATCTGTGGAGTTTGTGACTGAATCTGTTAAGTTTGTGACTGTATTTGTCGGCTGTTTTTTTTTTTTTTTTTTTTTTTTTGAGCAGATAGAGTATGTAGTATGGGTACCATGCCGCAAGATAAGTGGGCTACGCACGGTGTTATCTGTTGGTGCAGAGCAAACGGGCGTGAAATTGAATCATAACAGGCAGAGGGTACACGTGTAGCAAATGCATGTGGAGAGCACATGCGTTGTGTTTTTTTTCATGTTTTTTGTGAGGTTTTCGCCCACATCCATTTCTCTTTTTTATAAAGCTTTAAAATATGAGAATACCTTGCGTATGTATGTACACAATATCCTCTCATCATCAGTCGGACTGCGGCACAAGGCCCGATCTGCAAGTTTTCCTCCGTCACTTCTTTTTTGGCCAAGTTGGAGATAGCCTTTGGTTGCAACATGTTGTTTGTGTCCCCAAAGAGCTTTGGATTAGGAGAGATACGATATTCTCTGTCGGCCTGGCTTCCTCTTGCCATGTGTTGGTGTGTAGAAAGCATATAACCTACATGTACTAGGCTCTCCCTCTGGAATCCTTAGAATATGACCAAGAAAGTAAGCTGTCCCCTCAGTCTTACTCGGTTTATCAGAGGTCCGTACCGTAGCCAGCATAGATGTTGGCATGTGGGAACACGATCAATGCGCATGACGTTCAGCATGATTCTGTAGCAACATTTGCTAAAACTGAACCTTACTCTCCAATGGTTTGTCAGCACCCAGTTTCGCAGCCATACAAATACTGTCACACATGTTGTGATTGAAGAGGCGTACTTCATTTCGATTGGTATCTTTGACTTCTCCATATGCGCTCCAACTTCCAAAATGCTGCCCAGGCAAGGGCTTTTCGTCTGATAAGGTCTTTAGAACTGGAAGCCATATACAACCAAGATATTTGAAGTGGGACATGGGTTGATGCACTCGCCATAAACCTTTAAGCAGTGGAAGTGGGTTGCAGTTGGTAGTCATGTACTCTGTCTTTGCACACTGATGATAAGGCCAATTCTTCAGCTGCAGCTGCGGTTCGTGATAACGTGTTGCCTGAGCTCTAGGGATTGAAGAATCCAGTAGGGCGATATCGTCAGCGGAATCTAGGTCGTTTAAGACTTTGGCTGGATACCTCCTGGATTGACGTGGGTGTGTCATCAATCCGCATCTGTATCGTTAGTTGCCTTTTGCAGCAAGTAGTCTATCAGCACAATGAAAATCAAGGGATCATACTCTCCCTGCAGTACCCCTTTTGAAACGAGGAAAGGCTCCGAGATATTTCCATCTACCATAACAGCGCTTTTGGAATTGCTGGAGAGAACGCCTATGGCTTTTTACCAACCTGTCTGGGATACCTTAGTGCCGGAGAACCGAAACACATGACCGTCCTGTTGATCGAGTCAAAGGCTTTCTTAAAATCGATGAAGGGAGGTGAGTGGGATTTGAAACTCTGAAAAGCCTCCATGATTCGCCTTAGGATGTGAACCGCTGTGCACAGCTTCTACCTGGTCGAAAACCAGCTTGGTTTGATCTTCGTAGAGGATCAACATGCTCTCGTATTCATGTTAACAGGTTTTTGTTGTAGACTTTTGCTGTCCACTGACATCAAGGTAATTCATCTGTAATTATTCATGCAGCTGAGGTCTCATTTCTTAGGCAAAGGACAATGATGTTTAGTGATACCACTGTTTCGGGGGGTGTAAGAGTGATGAAAATCTTCAACGCACAACTTGTTGATGACCGCAACATTACCTCCCCACCATTCTGGAGTGCTTCTGATGTTATTGCACTGTCCACTCCATCTGCCCTGTTTTTTCATTCCTTGAATTGTCCTTCCGGTTTTTTCCTCGAGGGATGGTGGGTCTTGGCATATAGGAAGGTCCTGATCAGCATGAGAAGGTAGGTCATATGTTGGTGGAGCATTATCGTTGTTGAGTAGAGAGCTTAAAGTACTGCCGCCACTCATCAAGAAGTTCTTTTTCCTTTATGGGGCTGTACCATCCCTTTTCTTGACTTTGGTTGAAGATCTTTATCCTGACCAGAGATTTTGTGAATAATTTTCCACATTGTATTACAATCACCCTTCTCATCTGCAACTTTCAAGTCTAAGTGTCAAAAAAAGTCGGAGAGAAAATGAAGCATATTTAATGTTCAAAATGAGACATAAGGCATAAAACTTACGTAAATCGTGCTTATGGTTTCCATGCCTGAGAATTACGTGGCAGCGGCCCGTTTATATTCGCACTTGCTGTGATTAATCCACGATTGCTCGCTTAAAATACAGTTCAATAAAGTTCTAATCTCGCGCAAATAACAATGAATAGTACTTATTAAGATTGACAACATACCGATCAAATTAATTTTATCTGCTCCTTAAAATTATGTTTGGGATTTTATTTTTCAACAACTGTTCAAATGGCTTGGCACTTAAGTGTGCGTGCATAGCCAACACGGGACACGAAGATCATGAATATCGATCACAAATAACCCGCCGCCCCAGATGCAAGCCCCGCAAATCCTTGTTAGCCATTGGTCAATGTGGTTCAAACGATGAGACATCATACGTATATTAGGGTCCGCCATTTTTGGACTGAACTCGCCATATAAACCCCCCCGCCTGGTCCCCAATCTCTATGCTCCCCCCAGATTCACTTAATTCTTCCCCTTATCCACCTTTCTGCCCGCCCGTATGGTGAAGTGAACATTAACGGGGAGTAAGGTATCGCGCCCTCAATTGTGTGCATGATAAGGTGAAATTCTCAACGGTTATTAGTTATCGCGCCCTCTGCCCTCAGCTATTTTCATCATTTTTCTTGCGATAGCCTACTGGGGGGAAAAGCCTACTGAGAAAAAGGTTAGTACAAACACACACACACGCACACAATTGAAAAAAAGTAAAGTTAAAAAAAAAAACAATTGGACTACAGAGTAGTCCTACCCAAAACACCTGCTTAGATGGTTCTCAGATGGTGAAATGAACCAAGAGTTACGAACATTCAAAGACTATCTTAGTCTTCTTAACCTATCGATTAAACGATTGGGAGTATGTGTGGGTGTAACTGTGGTTGTGACTCATAGGATAGTGCCTCGATATTGCCCGTTTCGCGTATGAATGGTTTACATGGTCTAAATCAATAACAGCACATTTTTTTTTGGAAGAGCGCCCTCAATTTTCCAGATATTTTGAGATTTTGCACAGTTACATTGGTATTGACTAGAAAACAATATCTGTGAATGGTAGAGCTCAACACTTTCTGTGTCGCAAAAGAAGAAATTTTGTAATTGGCATAATTAATATCGAGACTTCTCCGATAATATTTTAACGGCTGCTGGACACATTCTTCCAATATGAAAATATCCGGGAAATTGCGCTATGTACGTGTCTACGCCATCCATAGTTTTGTTTCGTCTGTTCAGGAATCAAGTTTGAGATTATTTTCGTGAGGTGACACTACTCATCATGACGGACATAAATTTGGCGGGTCCAGCTCCGTCATTAAATTACATCAAGGGATCAATTTTTAATCACAAAGCCCTTTTTTACGACAAATACGCATATTTGAGTATTACCACTCGCAGTATAGTTTACTAGACAATTACCAACACGCCTGTGCAAAAATCTCAAATTTTTGAAAATTGGTGGCGCCTTCAAATGCGCTGTTATTACTTTTAATGTTACTACCAAGACGGGCATTATTACTCGACGACCGGACCTATCATATAAATAAAAGAATGTCAGTACGCACAAACAAAGGCCTACAATAACAAATCTTGCAAATGTTAATTTTACAGCCTTTCCAATTCCTAATATTTTAGACCAGTCTGTATGGGCACATTGCCCGAAACAATAAGGAAGTGACAGATAAGTTGATGTTCACTATTTAAAAAAGGTGAAGATTTTTTAATCGTTTTCTTTTTATAGAGTTGACAAACATATCAGAATATCCTAATATTGTTAAATATGTTTCATATAGGTTTGAATGTGATAAAAACGCTTTAAAATGATTTCAGCTATCCAATCAAAAAAAGGCACGGGCAAAGGGTATTTTGTACCTTTAAACGCAAGATCCGACAAGTACATCTCTCCCGATTCTCTAATTTTTTCACTTGACTTTCAATGTGGCCCCCCCCCCCAAAACAAGTTAAGTAATAGTAGAGTAGTAGTAGTATAGTAGATAGGAGTATTAGTAGTGTAGTAGTAGTAGTAGTAGTAGTAAGAAGCCAGAAGTAGAAGTAGTAGTGGGTAGTAGTAGTATTAGTATATTATTAGTAGTAAGAGTAGTAGCAGTAGTAGTAGCAGTAGTAGTTAGTAGTAGTAGTAGTGAAGAAAAGTAGAAGTAGTAGTAATTAGTAGTAGTAGTAGTAGTCATGAGTAGTAGTAGTAGTATGTAGTGTATAGTAGTAGTATAAGTAGTCGTAGTATAAGTAGTAGTAGTAGTGAAGTAGTAGTAAGAATTAGAATTAAGTAAGTAATTAGAAGTAGTAGTAAGAAGTAGTTATATGTAGTATTAGTCGTAGTAGTAGTTTATTATTAGTATAATAGTAGTAGCAGAAGTAGAAGTATTATGTATTATTAGTAGTATTATAGTAGTAGTATATAAATTCTTATTAGTCGTAGCAGTAGTAGTATAAGTAGAATGTATTAGAAGTAAAGTGTAGAAGTAGTAGTAGGTAGTAGTAGTAGTATAGTAGAGTATTAGTATTAGTAGTAATAGTAGTAGTAGTAGTAGTATAAGTAGTAGTAGTAGTAGTAGCAGTATTATGCAGTAGTAGTAGTAGTAGTAGTATGGCAGTATCAATAGCGCGCATTAGCACAGCAGTAGTAGCAGCAGCAGCAGTAGTATTTGTTAGGCCCATGTGTTTTTTTTTACGTGGGCACCCAAAAAAAGGTGGATTTGTCACATCAAAAAGTGTTTCAGCTTCAATTTCTTGTTCATTTCTTTACTATTATCCAATTTGAAAGTATAGTTTTGGTAGGATTTTGAAGAAGAAAATTATTGTCCTTATAGTTATTAAAATAAACCCCAAATTAAGTGACTAATTAGCTCCAAGAGCTCTTACAAGTTAATTAGCCAGGGGTGGACGGCCGATGCGGTTTTTGCGGGGGGATCGGTTGGGTATGACATTGACCAGTCCGGATTCTATGCAGATCAAGGTCAATTTCACTGGTTACTAATGTTGGCAATGTGTAATTTTTACAAACATTGTACTATTTAAACTATGAATTGGTAATTTCTTTTTAATTGACCTTAACAAGCATCTAGGCGATGCGCAGAGGCTAGCGCTGCAAAGTGGTAAGTACAAGAACTCAACGGGTGATGAATGAATCACATAACAAGAATTTTAACATTAAAAATTGCAAATGGAGCACTTTTTCATTGAATTGTCTGATTATATAATAATAGCAGAGATTTATATAGCGCCTTATGCTATCGACCTCTAAGCGCTTTCACCGAAGGCCAGTAGCTGATCACTCGTCGACCATCCATATCATAAACCATTTTAGCATCATTCAAACGCGAATGCAGCAAATCGGGATCAGCGCTTTCCCGTATCAGCAAACATACATCAGATAAACCATAGCGCAGCCGGGTACCAGCTTCCCTAAATATAGAGCATGGGTAAATCGGGACACAACCAAGCGGTTGAATTTGTCCAGGGAATTACAAGATAGTAAATCTCACAGGCCTCGCAACGCACGCCTAAACCATTGATGAGGCATAACTGGAGTCGAGCGCTTACCTGATTTGAGCTATCTACCCCCCTGTCAGCCTTTCACGACAATCTGTCATTTTATTTGTTCTTGAATTTGAAATTGCTAACTTCATAGGATCATTCACAAATGTACATGTTGCATGATCTACAGTCAGTAATGTATGTGCAGTGATCATTACGTATAAATTACTTAACTTGTTCAGAAGCACACAGCTGCCGTAAGAGAGGAAGCAGCGTTGTTGTAGAGCTAGGTTAGATAGAATATGTGTTGGGTAGTATAACCGACATATATAGGCACCTGGATGAAAAAACTCATTTCATTTTTTGTACTCTTTCTTTTGTATCAGAATATATATATTATTTAGCAATCTGAGTATTCATCTAAACTTCTCAGATTCGGAATCTTGGAACATATGCCCATCCTAAAAATGTATACTTTTGTATAACTTGGATGCAAACTTTTTGAGCTACAACATTCAAAACATGTGAAAAAAGAGCGAAATTTTCGATAAACTACAAGATGTGACGCAAAAGTGGCCCACCTTAAAGGAAATATGTCATGATTCGGAATATTTGGAAAATTGGTATGGATGGAAATCTTAAGTAAAGTAGATTACATATAAATCAAATACGTTGACACATTGTCCACACTTTGTTGAGTATTTTGCCATTTGATTCCCGCCCAATAGACTTAATCGAAAACGATTCCGAAAAATCCACATAGCAGGCAAATTGTGACGTCAAATTGATGACCATCCATAATTACGTCGTGTTGTGACAATCATATCGCAGTGTTGCAACTTCAATAATATTAAACACAACGACCGAAACGCAATGAAACAAAATATGTCATTCTGTAACTTTTTTTCTAATTGTATTATTACTTTCATTAATCCATCAATATTACAGTGTAGGCAATAACCATTCGAGCAAACACGATGTTTTGGTCATCACTTTGACGTCACGAGGAGGAGAGCAAAAATTGGCGCTTCGGGCGCTTTGATCAATGAAGCCGTGGCGCAAAAAATCCGCCCGTTTTCTTGTATGTCAAAAAAGCAAAAATTAAAATGCCTCTATTTTGTTAATTTACATTCACATTGTATTGATTATTTTTTCGGGAATCGTGATGTATGTACATATATTTTGAATGTAAGTCACAACTGAGCTTGACAAAAATCTGACCTATTCCTTTAAAAGGGAACATGACCAGTAAGTACATTCGTGACAGTAAAGCCTGTCTCCAAAATGGTACAATAAAAACCGATTTTTTTTTCAATATTTATCTCAGCATAAGTAATTAGTTTTGTACATCACATTAAAGAGAATAAGACCAGCGCTTTCCATATTTTGTTTCATCTCATTGTTTGTTTCAATCGGGATAACTCCAGTTTACTGCGGAACACAAAAATCTAGTTGGTGCCACTTTTTTGGTTGATTTGAGTGAAAAAACGGGTGAAGAAATTAGTTAAAAATTTAAGTTATTCATACATTTTAAGAGATATGAAATTCTTAAAAGGGATTAACTTCATAAAGAAAACGTAATGGTGGAAGTTACGCTTAGTAAGTTCTGGCTTTAAGATAAAGTGAATAATATTCGACATACTGTTGTTTGCTAGAAGAGAACCATGAGCGTACAACAACCTGGAAGAGAGAGTTTTTATGGTCTTGAGGTATCATGAAACGCAAATTCCTACCATCACCTTGATACTCTGCTTCCACGTTCAATTTTTTTTTGACTTCAACAATTAGTAAATGCACAAAGATAGTGCAATATTTTTAAACCATTTCTTTGGATTTGGAGTGTTTATTTTGGTCGCAATTACATTCCTCCTTTCATGATTTTAACAGATACCAATATTTTGTAATAAATTCAAAGCTCCATTTCATTATTGTTTATTATTTATGAAAAGAAGATATTTATCATTGAACTGATTATTTTGACTATTAAAACTTATGTCGATAAATCTAGACTCCATTTGTTTACTTTAATCTGTGTTTTGTTTCTTTTGTGAGCGAAACAACTCTGCCCATGCATAAAAGTGGCACAAAATTTATTTTGGTGTATCGCACTAAATTGATTATATCTCTGGATTGACAATAGCAAATAAGATGGAACAAACTCCATTGGAGAGCCTTGTTCTTTGTTCTTTAATATTATGCCAAGTAAGAATGACTTATTTTGAAATTTCATATTTAACAATTTTTTCTGATTGTACCACTTTTTTGAGACAGGCTGAGGCTGTACTACGTTCGGGACAGTAGTATGTTCGTGACAAGGTCCCTCTGGAAATCAGTGCGTGCACTGACGTGGGCTTACCCTCGTTAAAGATGTCATTAAATAAAAAAATAAACAGTAGTAGTAATAGTAGTAGTAGTAGTAGTAGTAGCAGTAATTGAAGTAGGTAGTAACGATCGTTGAAAGAGTCGTGACAAATTCATTTTCTGTATTTCTTTATTTGTTTATAAGGTTCCGCTTATACAAGATGACATTGTAGAGAAAGACCAACTTTTTCAAGTCAATGTGTACGAAGTAATTGACGAAGTTAAGTTTGTGTGGGGTTTTAGAGGAAAGCGAGACACATCGAATATGTTTCCGTGTGTGCAGATTCTGATTGTCGATGATGATGGTAAGTTAGTTTCATCTCTCTTGACCCTCTTAAAGGGGAAGATGGGATTGATACATATTTTGGCAAAGTAACATGGCTCACATGGTAACTTTGAGATATTAGTATCAATGGGGCACAATTTAAACCGGCTATTTAAGTACTCAAAATTTATTTCCAAGTTGAAGGGGCATTTCGTGATCCACAGCCTCATCCCCTCGACATACCTCCAAAAAGTTGAGATTTTTATATCATCTGCACTGTTGGACTAAGTAAAGTAATTGTGCCCAATCTGACGTGCTAATTCGATCTACGCTGGAAGAAATTCGTAATTTTGTATTTTGTAATTTTGTCCGTAAACGGACAGAAACAACACATTAAGGCTAGCATATGGGTCACAGATACAGACTGAATCAAAAACAATTGTGCATGAAAAAACACAAAATTTGAGCCTAACCTGTTTACTCAACTGTGATGCACTTGATGTTTTCATGATCTGCATATTTTCGATTTTATATGCTGAAAAAATGAAGGCATTTGATAACGTAATGGGGTAGATATGAAGGACGTTTCTTCTCCTGATTCCTCGTAGAAAGGGAGGAGGAAAGTTATTAAATTGTGTTCTCTACTTGATATGAAAGCTTGGCACTTGCACATACGCCCCATCAAGTACCTTGGGAAACAAACTTGCGGTTTTGATGGTAGAAGCAATAATGCATTTTGCAAAGCCTATTCAGTACTGTGCTAATATTGGTGGTTAACCACTAAAACGGCGGTTTTTCGTTCATATCTTTGGAATGAAACGGATTGAGGGTTCATATTTCAGGACGACAATGAGAAAATTACGGCCTTTCATCTGATATCAAAATCGATACTACTTCCGGGTAAATCGGGGGGGTCCCAAACACGATCGGAATACGCACCTTTAAACAAAAGGCTCTTTTCAGAGCCACAAAAGAACACCAAGTGGGGTTATCTTGTAGGCCAAAGAACCCGGCAAGTCGAGCAGGAGAATAAGCGGTAAGGCAACCGCACACGCACGAAAAGCAATTCGTGAACAGAGTAGCTCGAGTTAGACCCACCAAAAGTTCTACAAAAATCACAAACCTGTAAGCAAGAATGTTTCCCGAGGTAAGTACGAGGATTTGTTTGGTTTTTTTTCGGAGCAATTGAATTTTCGTACTAATCTTGCGTGGGGAAAGCTTTTTCCTAAGTACTAACAGGCTTCTTTTACAAATCTGTTTAAGCATGGGTCAGAAATCGACCTAAGCAGTGCTACTGATGAGATCCCTTGAGGATCGAAACAGGCTTGTCTAGCTAGCTGCATGCTTTTAGTCCAAACCAGTAGGTGAGGACACTAAGTCTTTGTGAGCAGAGTTTTGTCTTGCATAGGTTTTCGACGCGGGCGTGTTTTAAGTTTAAAAACACGCATATAGGCCTAGTGCTTTTTCCTAAGTACTAACAGGCTTCTTTTACAAATCTGTTTAAGCATGGGTCAGAAATCGACCTAAGCAGTGCTACTGATGAGATCCCTTGAGGATCGAAACAGGCTTGTCTAGCTAGCTGCATGCTTTTAGTCCAAACCAGTAGGTGAGGACACTAAGTCTTTGTGAGCAGAGTTTTGTCTTGCATAGGTTTTCGACGCGGGCGTGTTTTAAGTTTAAAAACACGCATATAGGCCTAGTGTTGAGTAGTTTTAACATACTCAGTATAGGTCTTTTTTGGATGTATGGGATGGTTCTGAATATTCTAAGTATCAATGGATAGTATTCCATTTACCTGGCAGCAAAGCACTCAACTGCATCGTAAGTATACATGAATGATTGCCCAGTGAAGGCGAGCACGCCATTGGTAATCGATCGTCCAATCAGACCGACCAATCACAGCGCAGCACAATCTTAATAAATAGCGATGTTTTCCAGTCAACTGCATCATTTGGCCTACGGACAAAGAATGATGAACAGCAATGCTGTTCATGGACAAGGGTCCAAGTCAGGACTCGCAGCTGATGGAATCGGGAAAGAGGCCCCGAGTAATCTCACAGACATTAATAGCGATTCACATTTACAGGACAATTTCAATGTTCCATCTTTATTAAAATTTACACAATTGCGAAAATTATTAAAATGGGAAACCTTATAGTAAAAAAGTACATTTAATGTGGAGATCCACAAGACCTTTCCCCTGAGTGTGTGTTTTTTTTTAGTTGTTTTTTGTTTTCACCCCCCCCCCCCCCCCCCCCTCGTTAGCAAGGGTGTGCAGGAGGACGTCTGTCTCGTAATGGATTAAACGACGTGGGGGGGCGCGTTTTCATTTCAATGTCAATGTCTTCGTCAATGTCCGCATACTCTAAAGTCATCTCATCGTGCGTGTTGTCGCAAATATCCTTTTTGACCTTCTTGAAAAAAGGATGAATGGCGCGTTACTCTACGGAACTTGTTTTCGCTTGATTTGTGATCCTCGCATCGGAAGGATTGCGATGGCGAGGTTGCATAAGGAGGATGGAGTTTTCCTATTGTTAATGTCTCACCAAGACCTTATTCTCCTAACGGAAAGACGAGTTGGATGTATGACTTTTCATTGTATTGGCTTGGGAGCTTCTAACGAAGTGTCTTGTCATCTGCGTGACTGGTACTGGGGGTAACTGTGTCTTCAGGTCACGGCCCTCCGTAAAACGAGAGCAGCGCTTGTTCCCGTTATGCAGTGTTGTCGCCCGGTAGTTTCGAAGAAAAGACCAGAGTTCTTGACGCCAGTATTTGCCTTCGATTTGTGCCGCGCGCGTTGTTTTCATTATCACCCGCATAAAACGCTCAACTTCACCGTTGGTCTCTGGCCATAAAGGTGTCACTCTATGGTGTTCAAAACCAAGATATTCGCGAAAAGCCGGAATTCGTTGCTTTGGAATGGAGCACCATTAAAGACTATGGGGCGTAGACCAAATAACAAGCTGCATAACAAATTCAGTAGTCCATTCAAAGGGATAAGGCAAAACCCGGTGTAAAATTATTGATGAATTATTAACATGACATAACCGTCTGTTGCCACAAATAAAACTTGCAAATTTTCTTAAAAATGATAAATGTCACATCAATTTCTCTTTCATAATATCAATGACCTTCTTCTTCTTGCGTATGAGGCAGCAGCTAAATATGTTGCAAGCGTGGAGCCAACTCACTGTTGATTGTTGGGGTTTGATAAATCTGTGTCCACCGGTGGAAGAAAGGTAGGGCACTCATTGAGAATGTGATCCGCAGTCTATGTTGGAGAACCACATTGGCAGGCTGGCGATGGCCGCAGTCCCATCGGTGCATATTGCAATAAGCGAGTTCGATAATTCAGGCACTGGTGTGCTACAATAAGCAACAACAATGTTCATATCCCGATGACCTCCGTGTCCCATCCCAGAATCCTTGAATTTTATTGTGCTGAGATCGTCACGGAGGTCAATCGGGATATGAACAACAATAGTGGCTGAATTATCGAACTCAAGTATTGAAGCGACCGACTCCTGTGCGAATCCGTTTTAAGGTGACCCATCCCTTGCGTGGGAGATTGCTGCCAGGTGGTAGTTCTGTCTTAGGTTTAATAGAGAGTTGATCTGGTCTTGGGGTATCTAGCCAGGCAGTATTCCATGTCTGTATAAGAGTTTAGCAGCGTGTCGGCAGAAAGGTCGGCGAGAGCGCAGTCTCGACCGAGTTGGTGTGATACTTTTACAGTGTTATGGAGCAGGTGCTTGATGTCCAGCAGGGCCTTATTCACTAGTTTATGTGTGTGGTGTTCTCTCCGAAGTACTGCAGGTGCAATGCCTGAAAGCACTGGTAGGAATTCAGATGGAGTAGGACGAGGCAGCCAGTGATATTTCTCAAAGTCTCGTTGGTACGCTGTGTCCAAAGCTTCTTTTGTGAAGCGTTGCCACCATGCTGGGGCGGCACATTCCAGCAGTGCTGTCGACAAGAGCCAAGGCAGTGGTGCCGGAGGGGTCGTTGGGCTGGCACCCCATGAGGATCCAGAAGTCGGCACAGGAGGTTTATTCCTCGAAGATACCTTGGCGCATACGGAATCGAGGTGCTGCCGGTAAGTAAGCTGCCGGTCAAGCTTCACTCCCAAGTAGGTTGGTGTAGGATTGTATGGCAGAGGCGCTCCATTGAGGTTGATTTGAAGCTGGCGATGAGCCTCTTTGGTGTTGAGGTGGAAGGCAGTAGCGTGGTCTTGGCTTCGCTCAGCTTCAGTCTCCAGGTCTTGGATAGCTGCAAGTAGGCCATGTCTGTAGTAAGTGTGCTTTCTACTTCTGTCCAGTTGCTGTCCGAGTAGAGGAGGGCAAGATCGTCGGCGTAGCCATATTGTCTAGATTGTTGTTTGAGGTTAAATCGCTGATTAAACTGCTGATCCTGATATACAAGTGAACGCATAGAGCATACAAGATCTTGTGTACCTCCTTTCTAGACGACGCAGGAAGGGACTACTTGCCCCATCACTGGTCTGAGAATAAAGTACGGTTTGCAAGCATGTTACATACGACGTGTCAAGGTGAACGATCCGGGATGGTCCTGAGAAGCTTGAGTGTCAGCCCTGGTGCCACACGGTGTCGTATGCTGCAGTAAGGTCCACCAAGATGACGCCTGCCTACTGCGCTTTTCAAAGCTTTCCTCAATATCATTTGTGAGTTTTACAATCTGATGGACAGTGCTCCGGCCACGGCGAAATCCTGCTTGTTCGTAGGCAGATGGGGATCGACAATGGGCTCCAGCTGGGCCAGTATCATCCTCTCAAGGAGTTTGAAGGAGACACACAGTAGTGATATTGGGCATTAGTTCTTGGGTTGTCAACAGGCTTGTTTTGGTTTGGGAGGTGTGGGCACAATGCTGGGGCAGCATATTAAGCAGTGCTGTAGACCAGCGCCAAGGCAGTGGGGGTCTAGGGTCGTTGGGCTGGCACCGCATGAGGATCCAGCAAGTCGGCACAGGAGGTTATTCCTCGAAGATTACCTTGGCGGCATACGGACTCGAGGCGTTTGCTGACGGTAAGTAAAGCTGCCGGTCAAGACTTCATCCCAAGTTAGGTTGGTGTTTGTAGTAGGATTGTATGGCAGAGGCGCTCCAGAGGTCTGATTGACGGCTGGCGAGAGCCTCTTGGTGTTGAGCGTGCAGGCAGTAGCGGTGTCTTGGCTTCGCCCAGCTTCCGTTCCAGGTCTAGGGATATGCTGCAAGTAGGGCACCATCATGTCTGTAGTAAGTCTGCTTTCTAACTTCTGTCAAGTGCTGTCGAGTGGAGGAGGGCAGATCGTCGGGTTAGCCATATTGTCTAGATGTTGTTGGTGAAGGGGGGGAAAATCGCTGCTGAATATACAAGTTGAACAGCATAAGAGCCAATAGCAGATCCTTGTGGTCTCCTTTCCTCAGACGACGCAGACGATACTTCTGCCCCATATCATGGTCTTGAGAATAAAGCGCGGTTTGCAAGCATTGTTACATACGAATTGTACAATGGGTGGACGATAAGGGATGGTCATGAGAAGCTTTGAGTGTCAGGCCCTGGTGCCACCCACGGTGTCGTAATGCTGCAGTAAGGTCAACCAAGATAACGCCTGCCTTTACGGCTTTTCAAAGCTTTCCTCAAATCATTGTGAGATTTTACAATCTGATGGACAGTGCTCCGGCCACGGCGAAATCCTGCTTGTCGTCCGGCAGCATGGGGATCGACGCGATAGGTCCAGCCGGACCAGGCTCATCCTCTCAAGGAGTTGAAGGAGAAGCACACCAGTAGTGATATTGGGCAGTAGTTTTTAGGGTTGTCGACTGTCTTGTTTGGTTTGAGGAGTGCGATGCTAGTAGCTCTCCTCCAGAACTTGGGTAAGGACTGGTTGGTCTGGCAACATGTGTAGAACCTCTGGAGCCAATCTAGACATCGTTGGGCCGCATTGCATCAGGGACTCTGCTGGTATGTTATCAGGGCCCTGGCCTTTCCACTCTTTAGTTGGTGATAAAGCAGAGGTAAGCTCATCTAATGAGATGTGAAGGGGCGAGTTATTAGCAAAGGTGGCATACTGTGGGGTGGTAGCGCTTCGTGGGGAAGTAAGGTGTAGCGCAGAGGTTCAGAATGGAACGTCAGTAGCATGTGTCTTTTGGAGGAGAGATTGCGGAGTGACTTTATGCATATGTGTTGTGAGGTGTTCGAGGATGTTTATCTTTGCCCTAGTGAGACCATCCAGTCCCCTACCACGTTATTGAGCACTGAGGATGCATATGACTTGACATCTGTGATGCCTGCCCTAAATAAGGGCACGTGTGCCAGAATGGCATCGGATAGTGTCCTATGGCGGGGCATATTCAAATACAGTAGATAAAAAAAGAGAACAACAGTATTAAAAAAAAAACAGTGAATTAAAAATGACAACAGATGTTAGCGTAGCCTCAGTTGCTTATCATTCGCCTGCAAAAGATCAGTTACCGGGGGGTCACCACGAGGGGAGGTTGATAATCTTGAACCCCACGTGGACCAATGGATATGTGTAAACTTCAGCAAACCAGTAAATACAAGATATTAAAATGGGCAGGTATGCCGGATTACTGCTTTAGAGCCAGGGTGTAGCAACCTCCACGATTCGGGTTGAGAGTTAACACATACTCGCCCTCTTTCACAATAAATAACAAAGTTTAACATTATGATATGTCGTTGACCCCAAGTTTTATTCTGAAAGCAGCCGGTGTAAATTGAAGTAATTGAATACAAATGAAGTTTAAAGCGAAATGTCAGTCTAATATAATCTCGCTTCAACACATGATAAATAAAGTTTGTTTTAAATGAATGTCTTCAGTCTCAGAAAAATGACACTATATTATTGAAACACAAGTAAAAAGTTTTATAGTATCTTCCGTATGATTGCTGCCATTTGGATCAGTTCAACGAGAAAAAATTGAAAGCATGATGGTATATAGTATAAATAGGGGTCTTGAAATAAGTAGCCAATGAATGACATAGCCAAAAATTTCCAGCTATATTCTGTTCAAGAATCCGCCCCAGTTTATAATCGACGTTTACTGCTTTTCTACTGGACACACTTTGTAATCCGATTTCTGACCAGAAGTACCTTAGACATTCCTTAGACACCTGTTTTATCTATTGACTTCTCAAGTCATACAACGCCACCAATGCCCAGTAACGTCACCAATGCCGAACCTGGCGACCTCCATAGACAACATTTATTGTTATTCGGCTAAAGCAATCTATATTGCAGTTATGATATGATTTCTTTCAGCCGCAAAGACATCTTTTAAAACATACTTAAATTAAAAATTAGCCTGTTGATACACTTTAAGCATAAGTTACGGAATTTATTCTGCACAATAGTTGTGGTCAAGCTTGCCAGGCCAACTTCTGGCATGGTGTTGTTTGTCTTTCTTCCTTGTCGAATAATAATGATGAAAAACCGGAAAAGTTAATTGAACACGCACTATAGAAGCTCAAGAATTATATATTTTTTGGGAATGAGGATAAGTATTTTTGCGCTTACGTCATTTAAAAAAAAGACTTCGTCTACAACCGCGAGACCATATAACATGGTTCTGCACTCCCGATGAAAAGGAATCTGAAACGTTTTTCTACACCGCATAACGAGCCGTTAATGACAGCCTTTAGTCCATGTTGTGAAGTTAGGTATTTATTGGTCCAATGAATGGGGAAAATAAATTAAACGAAAATTTATTCATTTCCAAGAAAATGTGCCAGTTTTATTTGCGCAACAACGGTTATAGATTTAATTTTTATGTGAAGTTACACTGTTTCCCCCAGCCCCATCGATGGGGACCACAAACAACAGCATAGAACGAAAAGGCCACATAAGCTATTATTAGTTTTTAGGAATCTGCGGAATCCATGGTCTGGCAAATATTTGGCCAGATGAAGAATAACTGCTCTCGACCAAGTGGAATTTCGAAGGCTGGGAACCGTGAGTATTCATGCATAAAAAAGCCAAGTAGGCCTGAGGGGAATGGTCCACAAAATCTGCACGATTTCTGCCATGTGGTTTGCAGTTCTGACATGACAAGCGGTTCACGCGATTTGCTTTGCACACATGCTTGGCAAGCTATACAACGTTTGACTTCTTCTACAATTCTGTCATATTCTATTCTGGGAAACACGTCTCGGTTCGGATGAGTATTGCTTAGTTTTTACAATTCCTTGATGGCCAATATGAGCCAAAATGCGATAGCGCGATTCTCATGCCAAGGAAGCCGGGCGGACGATTTCGTTACCAAGGGATAATGCTGGCATCCGTGATGTTTCCTGTCTGATGTTCCACGGAGATGTATGTGTGTTGATGTATGTCATTGGTTGGTATGTCGCACGTTATCATGCTTGAAGAGCTGTATCTTTCAAGTTTCAGTCTTAATCATCTACCGACATTCGCGTAGGGAGTGTTGCATTAATGGGGTTCGTTTTACGAAGTGCACAATTTCATCTGCACTTGTTGATGTGTGTTTGTTCAAATGTGGGATGTCGCGACATAAAATCTGCAGGATTTTCTTGGCCTGCTTGGAATTGATTGTACAACATATCATAGATTGCAGTTTGAGGAGCCGTCGCTGGATGCGACTAGAAGGATGGTAGTGTGGTTTTGCAAAGATTAGAATTAACCTTTTGTGGTTGCTCAGGACTTGAACGGTTCTACCGTATAATACAGATGGAATTGTCCCAGAACATGCGATGCCTAGCGCTTTCACGTTCGATTTTGGCTGTAAACGCTGTTCGGTGCAGATTAGCGAGCGGCTGCGTAATCAGATCGATGGGCCGATTCGTGATGGTATTGTCCCCAGGGAACCAGATTTTGTCGGTGGTGGTCAAGGTTTTGGTATCAGAAGACCAAAAAAAAAAAGAATTTATAATTTTCTAATTACCGTGCAATCTTTGGGGGGTAGGGGGTGTTTGATTTGGATGATATGAGCAAAGATGTAAATTCGACCAGTTCTTTTATTTACTTTTTCTGTTCCCTGGGAGGTTCGAAAATATCGTTTTTGGTCCTATCATAAAGCCGGTTGAAATTTATGGCCGGGAGAAGCTTTCAGATAGGGTTTTTTCAGTGAAGGCCCTTTCTATACAGGATAAACAATTTTTAGACTTAATTCGGGCCATCCTCCTTTAATTGATGATGCCTTTATTTCTATTTTATTATTTAATCATCGCTATTATTGGTAATGTATGTAATTGGTTAGATTATTGTGATATTTTATTATGTCATTACTTCTATTTTTGAAGCATTTCTGATTCTTTTAAAATTGATATTTCCCCTCTATATTAGTTGTTGCAACTCAATATCTATTAATGTGTTCTATAATTGTTACTGTTATGGTCATCTTATACATTTGATCTTTATTATTATTATTGACATTTTTTAACGGTGTGATTTTGTTGTTTGGGGATTATATGGGCTGTGATGGTTGCGGGTCCGTTGGTCTGGCTTGGGTGGCCCGTTATGAGGGTTAATCGGACGGGGACTGGTACCGGAATGAGCTGGCATAAATTCGCAGTTTGTTCCTACGGGTCTGGTGAGGTCGTAGGGTGGTCACTATGGCCCAGGGTCGCCGATGCACAGCCAATTATATGTCAATTATCTGTTATCATATTTAATATGATCATGTTACTTTTTCCATTTTACAATCTGTTCTGTTAGGACTAAGTCAGTATTATTTACATGATCATTTGCATTCTCTCCCTACTAGTTCAGGTTAATTTTTAAATTCCAGTTCGTTATTGGTTTTATTTTGAGTGATCTCTATAATGAAATGTTTTCAATATAAAAAAATTAATTGTAGGCTCTGTACGGGTGAGGTCCGCGAGACACTCAAATAGCTCATTGTGCAGGAGTGACCAGTTTATTTTTTGTAATGTTACAACAAATTTATTCCTTTACTTAGCATATCCAGTGGTTTCTCTTTGCTCATATGATTCATTATCTAGTCTAGTTAGTTTTGCATTCACCCTTTCATCATTCTTTCTTTAATTTCTATTATTACTTTAACCACTTTTGGTTTATGGAGGTTACATGTTCAATGTTTGGCACGATGATGGCAAGTTGTAATAAGGTTATAAGTGTATTATAGTACTGATCATAAAGTTTTTGTAATTATGTAATTATAAGATATCATGATAGGATGTGTTTATGGTAACTGGATGGATATGAGTTGGTGTGTGTTATAACTGACACAGGTAAATTTATTTCCTGTTCCTCACTTTCAAGATGATGCTGAGTTACATTTGCCCTTCTTGTTCTTGTAATAATTCAATGAATTACAACAGACTTCTGGAGAGTTGAAAATTAATCCCGATCTATTTGTATGAATGCACTGCCAGTGACATCATAGTCACAACTGGAACCATCACTCATGATACCAAACATTATACCATGCTTGACACGCAGCAGCTGGACCCTGCGAGTCAAGACACGTTCTCCGAGATAATTATGACAGCAATTCAATACTCCCATTGCCTTTGAGACTTGACAATTAACGGTGCGAAACAGCCGGGGACATGCATGCTTGATTCAGTTGTGGTAGGCAGGATCCGTAAATCAAGTTTTTTAGAAGATCTTGGAACCGTTTAGTTCATTGATAAGTTAGTCAATCTTGGAGTGTAATGGCGGTTTCGCGATGTACAGTAGACGGCTTTGTTTGCGGATCGCATGTCGATGCATATGCGGATGTCATAGGGATTTTGAGGTTTAGGGGATAACTACGATCGGAGGAACCCATGGATTCGGTCCTGAAGCATCCTCAATGAGCATGGCTTTCAAGCTCTTTGCAGCTTAGTTTGCGATTTTTCTAGCAGATGGAATGGGGTTTTTCTATAGCGCTGCCTACTGGTGATACAGATTCGGTATGAAGTGTCTATCTGCGTATCTTTCAGTTTCCTATGTATCCGAACATTTTGGAGTTTCTCCAGGATGTTTATGACAGTCCTCTTGTTTACCGTATTTGTATTGACAGGCACTATTTTGATCTTGTGCTGTAGTGAGACTAGCAGGCAATTAGCTTGCTTATGATACATAAACCTCAGACACTGTTCAATTTCTTCTGTTTGATTCAATGCGTGCTGTAAAGTCCAATAATTGGCAGGGGGTGGTATTTGAACAGTATGGTATCAGTTTGATGTCAGGTATTTCAATCTCATCGCGCACATCACATACTGTTCTATCTAAGATTTTTGACTTTTGGAGAAATTCGGTTATGTTATATGACGTTGAAAACTCTCATAGACAGAGTTTCAGACTTGGACGCTACCTATTAATGAGATATTAATAGCAAATTTGATCTATGTGGCATTTTTTAGTGCAATTATTTGTACTACAGCGACTATCTGACAGAAGAGATCACTACTTCAACACTGCGATGAATACGTTTACACACCGAGCTATCTGTTCTAAGAACTCGAAACGAAAGATACATCTATCTTCATCACATATCGATCTATATCAAATCTGCGTCACATACAGCGCTATCGCATAGATCACTATGTGATGCACTGACACGACAATTGCGCCTTTTTATCATACGGTGATGAATACGTCACCAACTGGTTGTATCGGTGGTCTATCTCAGAAATCGTTTGTAAAAAACCAACAAAAAAAAAAATCTTCGTCACATACTGACTTAAGTTTGCAGTCATATGAAACAGTGTTGGCTAGATAAACCAGCATTTTTTTAAAATTTTTCACTGATAAAAATCTGAAGTGTTTTTTATTGCCTTTTGCCTGGTAGTACATGACGATCGGTATGTTTCGGCGCCTTCGATGGAGATTTTCAAATTGCGAGTTTCTCGAACACAAGTATTTTGTGAGATAGATCAGTATGTGATGAAGCCGACGAATTGTGGTGTTTTTTTCCTTGGCTGTTGAATTCACGTGAAGTAGATCACAATTATTGTTTTTGTGAGGCAACCCGAATCAACACATAATTCTACCGGTGTGTTTTCAATTTGTAATGTTTTCAACGTACTAACTGAAATTTGACATGTGAGTGTGTATTTTCTTGTGGCATGGAGATGTTGTGGAATCAACATGGTATATGCAGGTCATCAATATCGTCTTGCACAGTTGATCTCACCTTGTTGACTCATTTGTGGTTTTCCAGCTGTAGCGTGTGTTTACCTCCTGTATGCGTACGTTTCTACTTGTATGCGTGCTGTTGCTTACCTGCAGCCTGCTGTTTCCCTCTACGCAGTGATGGCAAAAACTCGGAGAAGTGGTTGAGTTGCAACCATGTTGGATGTTTTTCCATCCGCGGGGCATGGGTAGGTTGTCCGGGGTGGTATTTTACACCGCAGAACCAGAGACAGAAAGAATAGCACTGATTGTGTCTGCTGTACTGAGTTTTAGGTAGGAGTTTAGGATTTATTGACCAAGCCACATACCTGTTATAACGGGTAGCTTGCTATTAAGCAGGGTACCTGTTATAACGACTCAATGTATACACTGCATACAGTGCTATAAAGCAGGTACCAGTGGAAACGGTTTACGATAAAGATAATAATCGAGTTTTACGACATTCGTGCGCAAAATAAAATACGGTGAGGCCGAAGCCGAAGCCGGATTTTGTTTTGCACGAAGTCGTGAAAAACGAGGCGATATCCTTATTTAACGAACACCCAGGACGTCACTCATTGTTTTGAGCACTCTTCGCTTTTTGACACACCTAGGTAATTCCAGGGAGATAAGAAATGTAGTTAACATTAAGCCTATAGAACAACGCCATTAAACATCCTTAATACGTGTTAAAAAACTTGGGATAGAATCCTGGGGATTGTAATTGCGCCAATGGTTTAAAGTGCCATATTTAATATGTCCCTGAAATTTGCATGACCAAATGCGAGTATAATAGTTCAAACCCAGTGTGGTTTCTGTGTTCACTAGTCATTGCAGTGGGGGTAATAAGAGCCTCTGAAATCTGAATTACACTGTTTTTGTGGACAACTGTATTTTTATTGCAAGTTAAACACCATGAACTTAACCGTGAAACACAGGATATGACAACCGAAACTGGGATTCATACCGTCTTTGAAAGCTAAGACATTGAGCATCAGGAATCTATACGTCAAATTTGGAATTATAAAGTCTGGGGTTTAAGCCGCGAAGAGACGACTTGTACAACATACACACAATGTTTTTGTATGCAATTATGATGAATTTGATTGTGCTACAGCTAAGCCTACTGTTCCAGTGAAATACAGGATACGATAATGCGATATACATTGTAATACATTGATTTGACCTAAACTGGGATCTATATGATGAAATATTTACTTCTCCAACTTCTGTGCCATGTCCTGATTACACTAAAGCTAGGAGATAAAACACTACAACAGGAATCGACGCAACCAACTCGGGAGAATCTGGGATTTATTAAACGTATGTATTGAGTGTTGATTGAACAAGCGAGTTAGCAAATGGAAATACCATAACCGAAAGTAACAAACTTGAAACTAGTCGCCTCCTACTGATAATACTGCTAAATCTGCCTTATACGAAGACGGATGTAAGAAAGGTAGGCCTATGTCAATTTCATAACACTTGGTTTAAGATTTACTTGTGAAAAAACATATCATCAGTATTATATTTATATTATTCAAGCCGAATCGAATGCTGTCCCTTCACGCTATAAATCAAAGTGTTTAAGGTTTTATTATGGAGGAGGGGGAATGGAGGATTTGAGGGGGAAAACAAATTGTAAGCAAGAGGGTGAATATAAACATTTTCATCAAGGAGAGAGGGTGAACATGAACCTTTAAATGGAGAAATCTCAAGATGAAGGAAAAGTTATTTTTTAACGGAAGCGAATGGAAAACGTGAGTTTTTTTTCTGAAAAAAAAATTAAATCCTCCATTGCCCCTCCCCCGAATAAATATTGACCGCTCCCTAAATACCACGGTTTTAGATTAAACTTTCCTTTTACATCGTTGTGACTGATTAACTAGAAGAGTGTAAAAAGTGTAAAGAAATTTTAAATTTTGATTCCCCACTGTTTATACCTGAATAATTTTATTGAATATGATTCCACATCGTGATTTTAAAATCGTTTTACTCTAAAAATTAAAAGGGACCTTCAAGATGTAAGAAACGTTAAGGATAAGCTTAAGATCAAACTCAAACGTGAGTAGTTGGTAAAGCAGTCCTTAGGCCTAATTAAAAAAAAAACAAATATAAAGATGACAAAAAATTGAATATGAAATAAAATACCTATATTAGACATTAACGCATTTACACAAATATCAATACGCAAAACGAAATGAACAATTTTAACACTGATGCATGCGCGAGATTAAAGTAACAAAACGACAACGACAACAAAATAAATAGAAAAAATAAAAGCCAGAAATAAAGTAACACAAACCAAAACGATAAAAGAAAAAAATATCCCACCCTGACTCATACACCCAAATGTCAATTCTACTGTTATTGGCACACGCACTTTTTATGTATATAGGCCTAATGTTTTTTTAGTGTAATTAATAGTGTTTAAGTCAACATATTATATTTTCGCAATAATTTTTGTTTGGTATATTCTTCAGAACTCCTTATTTTGCATACAGATGTAGTGTTAGAACAAAACACTCCATTCGTAAAAGTACGAATGGAGACTTGCATAAAAAGTCTCCATTCGTACATTTACGAATGGAGTGTTATTGTTCTAACTCTACATTCTTGTAAAATAATGGAGCAACAAAACAATGCCGTGACGTCATAGGTGTGCGTTAATGTTCCTTAACGTATTGTACACGCGTATTTTAGTAATATTTCTCTTTACTCAAAAATAATATTGAAATACATTTATTTTAAAAAGGCCATGGTTGGATTCAAATCTGTGACATCTGCATTATAACTCGATGCTCTTATCAACTACACTAGCGAGGGAGGATGTGGGAGGAGATTGATTTTAATCCTACATAATGCTTTACGGAATAAAGCGATAATGCAGTGTATACATTGAGTCAGTTAAACAGGTACCTGCTGAATTGCAATAGCATTTACCATATAACAGGTTTCCTGCTATGTGAATTGGGGTGGATTATTGCGCGTCATGATATGGTGTTTGCGTTGTTTGTAAACGGTTGGACCAGTCTCACTTCAACATCCTGCGCGCGACTAGAGTTCGATAGACCTTGCCAGATCAAGGAAGGCATCCAAGGTGAGTTCTTTCTTTCTCAAGGGCACTCGGCTCAACCTTTGGGATAGACAGGTTTCAATAATTTGCGGCGATCAGAATTTCATGCGTTTCGGTTACGGCGAATTCACATTTCCAGCTATAAGCATCAGCGCCCCGAAGGTTTTGGTTAGACGAAGCGATACCAAATACTGAACACGGGAAATTCAGAGCAAATATAACTTTTGAAAATATGAAGTCTGGGCCGGGGACCCGTGTTGCGTGTAGCCCCAGGAGGGGTAAATTACTATGGGGGTCAAATTTTGAACTCCTCTAAATCTAATGAAATAAAGCTCAAATTATTCCTTAGGTTCCCAGGATTAAAAAGTCAATTGGGTCACATGTGTGTGGTACTTACTTGAATAACAAATGAACCTTTAGCCTAGTTTCACACTCTGGAAAGGACAAAACACACACTGTGGGACCCAATTGACTTTTTTTTACCTCCTGGTAACCTAAGGAATAATTTGAGCTTATTTCATTAGATTTAGAGCAGTCAAATATTTGACCCCCCATAGAAACGTTACCCCTCTCCTTGGGCTACACGCAACAACGGGTTCTTTCGGCAGACTTATACAATATTTCAAAACAGATTATATTTTTTTTCTCTGAATTTTTCCCGTATTCAGCTATGGAATCTCGTTCGTCTACGCAAAACCTTCTGGGCTGACGGTCTACAGTTTTAAACGAACACTTTGTGCAGAACTGATCGACAGATTCTCCCTCTCCAGACTCCTGCTTAGTGCGTCGAAAAAGGATGAACTCGTATATATTGATGAGTGAAGTGTGTTGTTAAAGCTTCAATAGCTTCCTTGTAATCTCATCCAGACCCTGTGTTTGAGAGTGTGCTTTAAAAATTTCCTGCACTCATCCCGCTAGTGCAAGAGGAGGGCTTGTTTCCGTTGTGGGGCTGGTTATTTGAAACCTACCATGGCATTTTCGAATTTATGGCTTCCATTTTGCCACTGTGATCGATAGGGAAGACGGATCGCCATGGGGGTCAAAGGCGCTAGCTGAGGCATCTTGCTAGCATTGGTCCGATGTAAAATGCGTTCCCTGTCAATCTTGTGAAATGTTTCGTGAAATCTCAAAATGCATATAAAAATTCCCGTATCGGTGGAAATACGGGCTTGTCAGCTTGTGATGTTCGGCAAAATGCGATATCAATTTAGAAATTCCCGATCCGGGGAATTTTGGATAGTTTAGTAGATCTCACCGACCTCGTCGCCATTATAAAATCGCTCGCTAACATACATAAGCGCAATTAAGAAGATAACTTGAGTTCTACTTTTATCTCATACTGATCTAGTCGGCCAATTTGTTGTTTGTCCCGTAAGGTCATATCCCCGTTGCCGGTTTTCATTGTTAACCGTGACCTAGAAATGGGTGTTTGAAAATTATACTGTGTGTATATGTGAAAAAGTGTGACGTACGCCATCATATTACGTGATTTTGGAGCAATGTTTATCTTTGCTGCTTGAATTCGATGTTCACACCACTGTTTTCGTCATATTACAGTTAATTTCCAGTTTTGGGTTCACCAACGTATCTGCTGGATCACGCTTCGTCAACGACCACCGTATCTATTCTGAAAAGCCAAGGAACGCTGGCTAGTCGGCAAAAGCTTAGTAAGTATGTAATACATAAAGGATGAGAAACCCACCGTTATGACAAATATTGGTGTTTTGATAAGGTCTGGTGAGCCTGTTAGACACCGGATAGCGGGGAGCCTTTACACCAAGGTGTAGTCGATAAGAAGTTTACTCTTGTGCGGTCCGTTCCAAAACTCAGTCGTAAATCTACGTGCATTCAATGTGATGCCTGAGTGGTCCAATTTCTCCAAGCACTGTGGGTACTGGTATGAAAGGTCTGTTATGTAGGACCTACGCAGAGTTACATGCACGTCGGGTTACGGCACGAGTTTTATTATCGAGTATGTATTTTTTTTTCATGCCTTATTTTTCAAGAATCATCAAGATATGCAGGGTCTTCACGGGTCACAACTTCTAGTAGCACTTGTAGCAACTACTCACTTGATATCGACTTACTACTCAATATCAAGAATATAGTCTGCATCCTCTAATATACCCTCTAAGAACTTAGTATCTACAATATACGGTGTCAGACCTGGCTAAAATGATTGTGTCGAACGGGGAGGAAGGACACCCGATGTTCGAAACTAAAGTTGGGATTTTGGAGGCTGCTGAACTCCTGTGGAGCTCGATGGGAAAAATACATAAATCGCCATTATTTGGCCCATATTTGCCTGATCGAGTCCTCCAAAACCGCTTGATGAATTCCTTCAATTTTTACCATACAGCAAGAAGACCTCATTTTGAGCAATTTTGCTCGTAGAAGAAATTTTGAGAAAAATAAATTTCCGTATTCAATTTTCGCGCCATTTAAAATTAAAATTCCTATGCATTTATACGCAAATCGTCACTGATGGGAAATGTGAAAAGTCTAATCTTTCATTAACGCCTTTCATTACTAATGGGTTTGTATTGAAACTTGCAGGGAGGTGCGAGAAAGATTAGCCACTCTAAGAGTCTTAGAGAGTCTGATCTTCCTCGCACTTTCAGAACATTTTCAAAACAAATCAATCAACAACGAATTACGTCAATGCCCTATTAACAGGGACTATTCTATAAAGCATGACTGTGTGCATGTTGGAGTGTTAAGAAGTGTTTTTAATTTATTAAAAAAAATACGCAACATCTATAAAAAAATACGTTTAATTTTAATGGTCAATGTATTGATTTGTGATTTTTGTTTTTTTCAAAGTAATCTAACGGATAAGAACCTTGCCGCAAGTGTTTCGTCGTCAGGATATCGCACTTGACGGTATGGGTCGTGCAGCGCCCTCGCGCTGTCGACCTCTATATCTAATGGTTATTTTTAGTATGGAGATATGAAATTCTTAGATACAGTTCAAATAACCCTATAACACGTATATATGATTTCCCGGGATCTGACACCAAGAACTTTTGTAATCATTGATATTATATTTGTCCGTGAGCAATTAATGTTGGTCAACGCAGGTGCAATGATTCAATGTTAAAGTAATGCATCAGGAGGCAAAATGTTCAAGGCATAGCAGGCGATTGCTGATCCGAAAGATCGAAAAAAAAATCATCAAAATTCGTATATTTGTACTCTGTCATGGATGTGCTAACATACCGTGTAAACATAGTCTCATTTTGGTAACGTTTGCCGACAATGTTAGTTCCTATAGACGAACCTAACGTTGGGACACAAAATCAGTTTTTCCGACCATGTCCCTACCTGAAAAATTTTGAGAGCCCCTCTTTCCCGACTCAAGCGCCCGGTATTTAACTTAAATTACAAAGCCCCCCCCCCCCCCCAATATCGCAAAGACGCCCGATAAGGTCCGAAGAACCAACCAAACTCCAAACCCCCTTGAAAAGCCAAGGCCGAAAACTGCGAAGTTCTACTTTTAACTTACAATCGTCTATCGTTCAGGTGATCCTCAATGCTCGGACGGCATATTTTTTAAGTTATATACCAATCGAAAGCTATGACTCTTCAGGATGCCAAAACTATCTTTTCTTTTTCCAAAAAAACTAATCGTGTAATGTGACCGCTATAAGCAAAAAACTAACCCTATATTTCGTTGCGATTTAACGGCCCAAAATACGCTCAGCTTTCCTTCGCTGACCTTGGCAACTTCGTGTGACGTAGGCGATTGTGGTAAAGTCTTGTTGCGCAATGCATCTTTCCAATTGAAAAGGAACCCCAAATCGCTACTCTTCTCCTGTGTTGAATTTCTCCAATATAGGCGATAAATGTTGGTTGATTAGGTTCCTTGATCTCTGGAGATTGGTAATTATAATTCCCGGCTTCATAAGTGTGCAAGAAATGTGAAAAATCGCCTTTGTAAATCCACCGCTTACGATGAATCGTGAGTAGCAGTAGCAAGCAGAGCTCAGAACAAAGCTGTGTTACACGTAAGTGTGAGATTTTGACCAGCACTCATGCTCCTGTAGCATAGGTTGTGGTTGTGGCAACCGTTCCAGAGCGGAGCTATTCATTATATTGAGCGCTGATCACAATTGCAGTAGCGAATCTCGCTACTGCTTCTTTTAAAATATATAAAATTGTCATTATTTTTTCAGGTTAGAGGCAGAGGGTTGGAGAGAAAAATTCTAGGTCAAAAAAAAATAAGAAAAATAAATAGCTGGCCTTTAAGGTTAGTGAGGGAGACCTGCCCCTGGAGCATGTGTGGTGGACAAAAACTATCGCATGCGTAAAGACACGGCTCTTCCATTGATTTACGTTACACCCTCTTATGCTAACCGATGGAATTGCATGAGGTATAGGCGCTATCAGGGGGAGTAACGGTGGACATCTTAATCTGCTTTTCTCAGACCGGGAAATAATCACTCAATTATGGTTAATTGAACCTTTTTATTAATGAATCGCTGTTGGCTTTGCTATTGGCTTTCCGGTAAAGTCTTGGCTCATCGAGCGTAACATGGCGGTAATTTCTCGGACTAGCGACAATTTGTTCACCATAATAAATTGCAGCAATACTACGAAGCAAGGAATTCAATATGTTTAAAATGCCGACTGAACCGAATTCTCTGGTGACTGAGTGGGATATAGCCATCAAATCACCAGATACTTCAACAGACCGTTATCTGTATCTGTATTGCTCATAATTCTGATTTAGTTGCGCAAAACTGAGAGAAAATAATGGTAAGTCTTCGAAAGCGCAGAAGCGAGCGATAAAATTGAATGTGATTTTGTTTACTTGTATCGACGGTGACACAGCGCCCAAGTCAATAATATGACTTTCGCTGAAGTGATGTTGCTAGAAAGACGATTTTCATTTTGGCTCTTGTAACCAAATTGTGAGTAACATAAATATGACACAGTTACATGTAAAATCGCTATAAAATAAGCTTTCCATTGGTATATAGCTTAATATATGCCATCCGAGCAATGAGGATCACCTTTAAGGACCTGTATCTTTCTCTATTAACAGGTTTATAATTATTTTTATTAGCCTTGCTGCAGAGGACATTTCAAACAGTAACAACGCTGTACAGGTCATTCCTGAAGAGGTACCTTTTTCGAACGATGAGTCGGAAATTGTTGAACACACCATCAACTTAATAACCAACGCGGATAATGAACGTCCAAAGGCGGTTAAGATTGAGTTGCGATATGGAATTGAGGGCGCTCTGCAATACCCTTCCCAAGCTACTGTAATTAATCTTATTGAAACCGGTATGTAAGATACACGTGTTGTTATCACTCATTATTATAGGGTCCTTTTACGGAAGGTCATATATATTGCACAGACTTTTATTTGTCTTCCTGATCATCCAAACACGTGGGGAATTCAATACATGCACTTGTTTCACCTGAACATTTTCAGGTATTTCTGAAGGTGATTGTTTTGTATTTTCTGCGTGCTTGACTGTTCTGGAAAATAGGTCTGGACAAGTAAACCTATATTGACCTCATGTGTACAGTGTAAGTGACTTATGCCCATGATATACTTGCTGTCGCAGCGTGCGACTGTAAAATCCCTAGTGAAAGGCGTTTTGTCAATCGCTTCCTGCGTCAATGTCGCTTGGAGCGTCGGAGCGATTGAGTCGAATTCAAGTCAACTGGCTTGCGTGGGCTTGCGTCAAGTCGCTTGGGTATGCTAGCGACTTATCGATTAGATATCGGCAGTCGCTTTTCCAATAAGCGACGGAAGTGATGTCATAAAAAAGTCGCTACGCTCCTTGCGACTGGTAGTATATCATGGGCATTATAGCACCTTATGCGTTACAGTAATTAATAATAATAAACAATAATAGAATCATTTGTAAAGCGCCTTATATCTAGGTAGACTATTCCGAGACGCTGAAAGATACAAAACAAGCAAAACACAAATGACAAGAAAATTTAAGCCCTAAAATAAAGTGAGCAAAACATTTGAATTATTTACAGAGTGAAATCAAAGTATCAAGAACAGTAAATGAAAATAAAATTAAACATCATTATGCAGATTGGAACAAGTATGTTTTATGACGGGTCTCGAAATCATTGATTAAAAGTTCAACAATGTGTCCATGGGAAGAGAGTTTCACAATTTGGGTAGACATGAAAAAAATGCTCAGTCTCCATACGAAGATGTTCTACATGTTGAAAGAAGAAGTTTATCTGATGATCTGAGAGTTCAGGATGGCATAAGGAGTAAAAGCTGGCTCATGTAAGATGGCACAAGTCTCAATGATTTTTATGTGAGCAGATGAATTTTAAATTGAATCAGTTGACGAATGGGTGAGGCTGTATATAGTCATATTTGAGAGTGTTTTGAAAATACACTAGCAGCTGCGTTTTCCGTTTGCTGAAGTTCATCAAGAAAAGTATTTGAAATTTCACGTAAAAGTCAATTTCCATTGTCAAGTCGGGAGGTGATGAGCGAAAGGACAAGGATTGAGGCAATGTCATCTTACAAAATTTTCCTGATTAAGCCAATAATCCGGATTTGAAAATATGTAGACTGACAAATTGTTTTTACATGTTCGACCACTGTCCACACAGGTTAATCGGCTAATTTCCGAGAAAAGTTAGAACTAGTATGATAGCATTAGCATGATAAGTTCAGCCTTTTTCATCATAATATTAGTTTGCAGTCATCATGACTTATATCAGTAACACAGTTCACTTTGACCGGGGCACAGCACACCAAAATAAGGAAATATGCAGATGCGGCAAGAGTCCCATTAATGTTTATAACTGGTTGATTTGTATTGCTGAGGTAGGAGAAAATCCCCTAGGGCTCAGCCTTTGACATCAATAATAGACCCCAGACGGACATTTTGAAATTCCATGGTCTATAAAAATGGTGTCAAGCTGCAGAGAGATCCAGCAACACTAGAAACACGCCCCCATTTTGGTTGGCCATAAACCTTGGAGGTAAATTCCAACATTAAATACTTAGGCGTAAGTTAAGTCGCTATTTGCCCACGAACTGGTAGGGCGTCCCACAACGCGAGTTCCACTATTTCGATTCCACTAATTTATAAGATGGCCACTATGATTGTACATAAAACAGGCTAGCCCGTCCACTACATTACATGCCGTTTCCCTCCTACTTTAATTATACATGTCAAGTGTTATGGTACTTGAGTGCACGACCCCCTTTGATATCAATATGTTCTCTTATTTAGTTTCAATTACGATTTACAATAAACATCACTGTTGTTATAACAAGTCCTTGCTTGCGAGCCGGTGTCTTCCGCGTGCGTGTCCATCTGTAAATGACACTAATACGGATGATTTGAATCTGGTTTTATTAGAACGTTACGTTTTTAATAACTTTAAAAATTAATTTCACCCATATAGCACGTTTTTAATAATGGTTCAAGCTGAACGCGACCAACATGTCATTTTGATCGGAAAACCCACCCTCGGAGCAAGTAAAGATCGTTGGCATAACTTGAAAGCCTACTCTTTCATTAGTTGTGAATTTTTCTCTGGTTTGTGCTATCACAATTTAAACTCACTCATAACCAAATCCTTCATTTACGGGAGACTTTGAACTACTAGAATCAAAACTGAAAGGAGTTTATTTTATTTTGGCCAATACATTTTTGCTTAACAATTTCTTACATTTATATTCATGGCATTTACTCGTTAAATTCCTTTCGGTTTACTTAATTGTCATGATTGTAACGCTTACGTACAACTGTTGCTTACTTTTTCATTTTACTTCCATATTTTCTTCTGACAAACTGTTAGTCTGTGTTAGGATTTAAATCTACATAAACTTTCTTTTGCCTGATAGCCCTGTTTATGATCAATGCGGTGCGGTTGAATGCACAACACCAGCATACGATCACTCGGCATATCTCCACCGATAAGCGCGTAACACAATGCAATGTTGCGCCTTATTTTCCGGGGATGTCTTACTCAATGTTTGCCTATTGTCGCGGGTAAAAATTACACAAGTAGAACACGTCAAATCTCCGGGGTCCATTCTGTATTATAGTTAAGTTTTACCTTTATAAAAAACTGAGTATTGTCCATGAGTTCTTAATCGATTTAATATTTAATATACTTTAATGTATAAATTTTATTCCTATTAGAGATAAGTCGTATTAAATTAAGCCTAGATAAAAAACTGGTATTGTCCATGATTTCTTAATCGATTTATTTAATAATACTTTATGTATATTTGTGTACTATTACTTACAGAAGGGACCCGATATTGGACGTGTTCTACTTGTGCTTAAGCATATATATATTTCTACTGTTATTAAGCTATATATTTTAAAACCAAAAGATTAGTTGTTCAAAGTTTCTGTTTTCGGTTACTTGCGAGCCGGGTTCTGCTTCGTGTCGTGGTCTTATATTAATGTACACATAAAGACGGATATTGGAACCTGGTTTATATAAGCATTACGTAAAAACTTTAATGAATTTCCCCCATATAGCACGGTTTTTTAATAGTTTATGCAGCTGAACGCCGAACCAACACGTCATTTTGATCGGAAAACCCAACCTCGGAGCACGTAAAGATCGTTGGAATAACTTGAAGGTCTATTCATTAGTTTGTGCATTTTCTCTGGTTTGTGCTATCACAATTTTACTCACTCATAACAAAACCCTTAATTGACATTTTTTTTCATGCACGGATTCCGTTATGTTAATCCGAAAACGGAGACTATGAGCTACTGTATGAATCAAAAATAAATAGGTTTGATTTTATTTTGCCAATAAATTTTGCTTACAATTTTCTACATTTATGCATTGTAAATTTAACTCTTTAAATCCCTTTCGGTTACATTAATTAGCCATGATTGTTACCGCTTACGTTGCTACTTTGCTTATTTTAATCACAATTACTTCCATCATTTTCTTCTGACAAAAACTGTTTAGCTGTGTTAGGATTTAAAGCTACATAAACTTTCCTTTTGCCTGATGAGCCCGGTGCATTATCAATGCTGTGCGGTTGAATGCACAACACACCAGCATACAATCACCTGGCATATCTCCACCGATAAGCGCGTTAACATCAATGTTTGCGCACGATTTCTGGGAGGTCTTTTCAATGGTTTGCTATTGGTCGCGGCAAAATATCACAAGTAGAACAAGTCCAATCTCGGGTCCATTCTGTATAATAGTTAAGTTTTACCTTTATAACAAAAACTTGAGTATTGGTCTATGAGTTCTTAATCGATTTAATATTTAATATACTTTAATGTATAAATTTTATTCTATAATAGATAATTCGTAGTTAAATTTAAGCCTATCATATTTTACTACAACCACAATGATTATTTGTTCAAAAATTTTCTGTTTTCTGTTTTCTTACGCACGAGGCAGAACCGTCTCGCGTCTATATGTAAATGACACTAAAGACGGAATGATTTGAACCTGGTTTTATAAACATTACGTAAAAACTTTAGCATTCACCCATATATCACGTTTATAGTTATAAGGTTAACGCGACCAACACGGTCATTTTGATCGTAAAACCCAACCTGGAGCAAGTACAGATCGTTGGCATAACTTGAAGGCCTACTTCATTAGTTTGTGCATTTTCTCTGTGTGTTGCTATAACAATTTTACTCACTCATAACAGAAACCCTGAATTTTTACATGTTTTTTCATGCCACGATTTCGTTATGTTTAATCCAATAAATTGTGCTTACAATTTGCTTACATTAGTGACATGATTTACTCTTAAAAATCCCTTTGGTTTCGGGTTACATTAATTGTCCTGATTGTTTAACGCTAACGTTGCTACAGTTGCTTATTTTATCATATTGTACTGATCCGTATGTTGTCGTCTGACAAACTGTTAGTCTGTGTTAGGAATTTAACGCTACATAACGTCTTTTGCCTGATGACCCGTGCATGATCATGCGGTGCGGTTGAATGCACGACCCCAGGATACAATCACCCGGCTATCTCCACCGATAAGCGCGTTAAACAATTCAATTTTGCGCGTATTTCCGGGAGATGTACTCCACTGGTTTGCCTATTGCACTGTAAAAATAATCACAAGTAGAACCAGTAATAATAGTTAAGTTTCCCCTTTATAAAAAAGTGAGTAGTGTCCATGATTTCTTAATCGATGTTAATATTTAAGATAGGCCTACGTTATTTATAAACTTTATTTTATATTAAAGGCATATTAAAGATAATTCGTAGGTAAAGTTCCAACCTATATAGGTTTAAAACCAACATGATTACTTTTCAAAATTTTTGTTTTTTCTTTTTCTTTCCAAAGGCACCTTCCGCACCTTCTGTGAATTTATTATAATATGCTCATATTGACAACAAGCATTCATAATATTATTACTGTTACATGTAAGGGGTACACATATTCCTCGGTAATCCAAAACGAAATATATTTTGCGATATGGTGGTCATAGAAGCTTTTTTCTACTTTATGGCTCACTGGCTTTCCCTCTCCGTTGTGTCTCTCATTCACGTGTTGAATCCCTAGCTTGTAATAATCTTCAATCATTTTTCACTTCAATTTTTTCTTATTCTAAAAATTTGAATGTCAAATCACGTTTTACCTAACCATACGTCCCATGGTTTTTTACAATCTAGTTTTCCTCAAGTATTGATTCTAAATCATAACAGACGACTGGTGATCTTTCCATTACACAGCGGTTTCGACTCAAATTTATTGGCCAAGCTTGAAAGTGGCTGTCACCGGGAGGCCGTAAATCGATTGCGGTATTGTTGTCAAGTGCTCGAGTTGTCTGCATCCCACGTCGCGACAACAAAGAAAGTTAATTTGCCTTCGTACACCGATAGGTCGCGATTCACTACAGTTAGTGGAACTCCACATCAGTAGTAATGCAAAACAGTAACAGGCGAACGCTAGCATTTCCTAATCATGATAGTGGAATTGGGCTTGTGGGAACACTACTAGTGGTGGAATAATACCGCACTACGCATTAAAGGAATCAAATGAGGATTTATACGGATGAACATTTGGAAATTAATTGCGTCCAGTAGTGGGTTTCCTTGAGTAGTGTTGCGAACAAATCACTTTTGATACTCGATCTAGGGATATACAACATTTTTGATTGTGATTGGCAACAAGTATCCGAGTAAATCTTAAGCATCAAATAGGCAATGAAATCAAAGATGCAATTTTGGTTAGCAAAATAGAGCTAAAACCGTTTCATTGAAGTTGTAAACAATCCGGGTGCCACACGGTTTTAGGAAACACAATGTTATAGAACTTCTGTTTCCAATTTTTTTTTTTGTAGCGCTACCCGAGAGCTCGATTTTCACATTGTTTATTATAACTATTCAGCTTGAGAGCCAGCACGAACGAATATGGCGCTTTCATAGGAGGTCAGTATGTTAACTTGGCCAGACTTTTCCTCCAGAACAACCCAAACATAATAAATAACAAGAAGCACCTGTCCGAAATATCCTATTTTTGCCTTCTTTATCCTGGATTAATATTAAGCAATGAAATGGCACATTTTTAAGAAGCGCCCCATTTTAAAAATGATATTTTGGCACAGTTACGTTGGTAATTGTCTAGGAAGCTATACCTGCGAACTAGAATGCTAAGATGCGTATTTTATCATAAAATAAATCGATTTGTAATTAAAGTGGGATCCCAGATTGGAACTTAACGGCAGCGCTGGAAACTAACGTTTATGTCCGTCCATGAACAAATAGTGCCACCATCGAGAGATAACCTCTACTTTGAAACTTCCTGAACTAATAGTAAACAACTAATGGATGAGCGTAGACCCGTCATGGCCGCTATTTCCCGGCTATTTCACTTGGAAGGGCCGTTTTCCATCCAGCAAGCCGTTCAATTATTTATCGAGGAATACAACGCGATAATAATTATTCTAATTACAAATTCCTTGTTTTGTGACACCAGACATTTTCGAGCTTAACCATTCCCAGGTTAGTTTTACTAATAGCCGGTTACCAATGCAAACGGTAAAATCTAATTTTTTTTGAAAAAATGGCTAATATTGCTTAAGTGTTCAGACATTGCTATCCAATGATGCCCAGGGATCCAGGACGACTTGGACAGCCAGGGGTTTTCCCCCTACTCTTACGAACTTGAGGCGATTACCTTAGGCGTAATGTCCATGTGTACACGGAACCGACGGCTTAACATCCCTGAGTTGAAAGACGGGGGATTTCCTGATGTTTTGTTGTTGGGGCCCAAATGAACCCGGGGAGAGCGATTCCCAGTTTTGATTAATAGTTATTATTACAAATACCAATCAATCCAGAATTGAGTACCGCGAACGAAATCCCCGCCGGGAATCCACCGGGCACCCCCCTGCACCAAAAGGGCCAATACCCTAACCAGTGGACCACGCTCTCCAATTGTGTGGACCAGGGGCATGTTTTATATAATAATAATATATATAATAATCAAGGTTATTTAATCTCAAAGCGTGGCCTTTAGGCCAAATTGCTAGAGACTTTACAACTTAATAATTTACTAGACCAAACCATGCAACTTGGAGGGCCATCAGGCTAAAACAGCGCCAATTGCAACATTCACACACACTACACGAAACACATACCACAGGATGGGTAGTGCAAGCTTTCCTGGTTTTCTTTGCTCATTTCAAATGGAACCATGGAGAAAGGTGGCATTCAGGTTGTAATCAATATCTGTTATAATAATCAAATCAATCCCAAATGGAGTTCCCGACTTCATCTAAGCAATGGTCCCACTGAGATTCGATCCGAAGGACCCTTTTGCTCTCCAGAGGCAAGCTTCTACCACTAGACACGCCATTCTTCCGCATTCCTTATCTGGAGGCAAACAAAATCAACTCAATATAATGTTACCTTCCGTTAAATGGCCCTTTAAGATTTAATCATAACTTCAAACACTTGACTCTCGGAACTTGGTTTCATACTGTACTCTGTATGTCACTATTTTTAGCCAGTTTTTCAACGGGAACACGTTTTATGAAAATACCCCGCTTCTGCCCCCCCCCCCATTGGCTGTTGTTGGGTTTCCCAAATACTGCCGAGAATGCTTCAAAGATGGAGCCTAGGTGACCAATCCAGTATTGTCCAGTAGAACCAATGACCTTGATAATGAACCTGCAAAAGTTTGCATTGAATGTTTTGATGGTTCTAGCACATTGCCCTGGCTAATTCCAAATCTCGATAAAAACGGTGTGTACAGACATGTTCATCTGTTTCTAAGGATTCAAAAAAGTATCCATATCCATATCCAGGGCTTGATCACTCACGATGGAGGTACCCCTCCTAGAATGTTTCCACAAATCTCTATCTTTGGCCATTCTTGTCCAAGTTGGACCAAGTTGTTTTGCCATTTCGTCTCTCCATCTGGTTTTTGGACGTCCTGGCTTTCTGGTCCATTCTCTGGGGGGTCCCACTCTGGCACTCTGTTGGTCCACCTGGTATCCTTCAGTCTAGAAAACAGGGGACTGCCCATCTATGTTTGGCACTCCTAATGCAGTCGATAATATCAGTAACTCCTGTCTGTGATCGGACCAGCAGCATCAAAAAGTATAGGTTGCTATATCTAGGACAATTACTTTACACGGTAGGCTTAAAATTGCTTCTCGCCCTGAGACCCCTATTTTTTCAGTCCTCTGTCACCCTGGATTTGGGGGAAGCGCGAGCCTAACCCCAAATCCATTTCATATGTGAGTGCTCCCGGTATCAGCCCATATGTGAAAGCATGACGAAATGCATAGCCGGACAGACAGTTCTGTTTTTATTAGTATTGATATCTTAGGATTTTCGATACGAGCAATGATAAAATTGTCTTCATTTAAGATGAATAAGGTTGCGAGTTTTTGAAATGCGAATAAAATTAGAATGGAGATCTTGATTCAATAGTGCCACGGACAAACTATCAAAATAAAAATAATTGTGTACCGTATAGTATTTATAACCAATAAATGTACACGACAAGGGTTTCCGGATATTTAATGATAATAATAAACACAACACTACTAATACTATTATATTTTTAAGAGTGTATTTTGAAACCAGGGAAAAAAAGCATTTGAGAGGCCAAACATCATATTATACAACAAAAATTGCAACCTGGGAATTCCTTGTTTGTGTGTGTCTGGTTGGTACTGCCTGAGCCAAGCTTATGGCACGCCAGAGCAGGCAAAACCACCCCAAGTTTAGAGCACCACCGCGAGTTTACAGCTCTACACTGCGAGTTTACAGCGCTATACACTACGGAATTTACCAGGGGGTGGGACGTATTTCGATTAGTAACGAGGCGGAGACGACCGGCAAACACAAACACTTCTATCCTGACCTTTTGCGCATGCGTGTGCGGCCCCGATGAATGATTTTGATATCGTGCGCCCATGGAGCTTACGTGTTGCATGCACAAAATGGTTATTAAATTACTTAAATTAAAAAAGTTTTAAAAACACAAATTACTGCCCAAGTTCCCACCAAAGATGTCAGAGCCAATGGCGCCATATTACCTAATAATAAGTTACAAACATGCAGAGCTGCATGACAGTCAGAGCCGTGTTAAGGAACGATAATGGGCATGGCTAAGCAAAGGCAGACTACACTGTCACTGACTGGGGTCTTGTACCACACACACACCGCCCGCCACGCAGGCCAAACCAATGACAATGAGTGTGTGACTTTATGTATGTGTGGCGAAATGGAAATTTCACACCTGAGACTTAAACCACACATTGAAATTACATACTATGTTATATGGCCTCCATTTTTGATTAAACTCTCAAAAAGTATTGTTCTCAATTTTATGTGAGAAAGATTTCTAACAGGAAAGAAAAAAAGCACTTTGTTTATAGAAAAGAGAGGAAAAAAGGAATACCCCTAGTTTTGCTAAGTGCACCCTGTTTCGATTGCACAATAGGGGAAGTTGGTAATTCCCCAAGGATGCTAAACTTAGAAAACTTGTTTATGTTTGGATCAAAACATTGTAAGATCAGGAATTCCCCCACAAAGTTATATATATTGAAGTGATAGTAATTTAGAACGTGAAATTGATTGATGTGCAAAAGGTCATGTTTATGCTGCGCTGAGGTGATGTAATGATTATGTTTTTTGAGAAAGGAGGATCTATTCTAGAGTAGTTAAATACTATCAATGGAAGGACTCTCTGCCAGCAGTTATAATCAGGAGTTAAGTCTCACCGTCAACAGTTGCAATCAGCTATACAGTAGGATGAGCTAGTTTTTTTATCTACCATAATGGTAGAGTTTATGCTTCACACACATAGTGCAGGAGAATTTAATTCCATGTGAGCGAGGTGGCTGTAATTATTATACTGTCGTTTTGAAGCCCAAAAAGTGCTGGAATCAAAATAAGATGCCAAATTGTGGACAGATAGATTAGAAATCGTGGTGATTATCTTGGACGAATATACTGTGGATTAGGTAGTCGAGGGACTTACTTTATCCTTGTCGTCTTGAACTGCTGGACCACCAAGATTACCGTCAGGACTGGCAGGATTCCATTGAATATAAATACCTGGAGAAGTTAAATTATGTTGAACTTGTTGTGCGCTGTCGTGTTGGAGTCTTCGCTATGAGGACATATCGTCATTGAACTGCAACGCTTTCAACACAGGACACTAGCAAACTCTAAGTTAATTATAATCTTAAATATAATATGGTCTGGTGTAATTTTATGTGATTATGTTTTGGACTACCAAATTCTTGAACCAAATCAAGTAAGATCATTAAATGTTTTTATTTTTATTAGTATTGATATCTTAGGATTTTCATACGAGCAAGGATAAAATTGTCTTCATTTAGAGTGAATAAGGTGCGAGTTTTTGAAATGCGAATAAAAATTAGAAGTAGACTGGTTCATAGTGCACGGAACAAACTATCAAAATAAAAATAATTGTGTACCGTATATTGTATGCACCAATAAATGTACACGACAGGGTTCCGGATATTTAATGATAATACTAATACACCACACTACTAATACTTTATATTTTAAGGAGGTTTTTAAACCAGGAAAAGGCATTTTAGAGGGCCAAACATCATAATTTACAACCAAAATTGCAACCTTGGAATTCCTTGTTTGTGTGTGCGCGTTTGTTCACTGCCTGAGCCAAGCTTATGGCACGCAGAGCCGCAAAAACCACCCCAAGTTTAGAGCACCACCGCGAGTTTAAGCTCCTACACTGCGAGTTTACCAGCGCTACACTACGAAGTTACGCAGGGGTGGACGTCTTTCGATTAGTAACGAGGCGTAGACGAACCGTGCAACACCATCGCACACAGCTATACTGACCTTTTGCGCATGCCGCGTTGTGCGGCCCCGATGAATGTTTTGATAGCGTGCAGAGCCCCATAGCATACGTCGTTGAATGCACAAAATGGTTATAAATTACTTTAAATTAAAAAAGTTTAAAAACACAAATTAACTGCCCAGTTCCCACAATATGTCAGAGCAGAGCCAAGGCCACTATTTTAACATAATAATAATCAAAAGCATTCATAGATCAAATTTAACATGTCAGATGCGTGTTACGACGTATCATGCATGGCTAAGCAAGGCAGACTACACTGTCACTGACTTGGGTCTTGTACCCACACCACGCCCTGCCACGCAATGCAACTCAATGACAATGATTGGTAAACTTTGTGTATGTGTGGCGACAGCAATTTCACACTGAGACTTAAACCACACATTGAAATTCCATACTACTGTTATATGCCTCCATTTTTCTTATTAAACTCTAAAAAGTATTATTTTCTCAATTTTATTTAGAAAAGATTTCTCACAGAAAGGCACTTTGTTTACTCTAAAAGAGAGAAAAGGGGAATAACCACCCTAGTTTGTTTTTGCTTCTCACACCTGTTTAGATTGCACATAGGGAAGTGGGGAATTCCCCAAGGATGGCTAACTTAGAAACTTGTTTTATTCGTTTGAGATCAAAACATTGTTAAGATCAGGGAATTCCCCCACAAATTTATATATATGAAGTTATGTAATTTAGAAAGTGAAATCTGATTTGATTGGTTCAAGGTCATGTTTATTCATGAGGATGAACATGTAATGATTATTGTTAGAAAGGGGAATCTATCTGTGAGTAGTTAAAATACTATCACTGGAAGGACATCTGCCAGCAGTTATAATCAGGAGTTAAGTCCCGCCGTCAGCAGTTGCATCATCTTACAGTATGGATGCTAGTTTTATCTACAATAATGGTAGATTTTTAATGCTTTCACACCTAGTGCCAGGTATATAATTCCATGTGGATTCTCACTCCCCCCCAGAGGTTTTTTGCGTAATTATTCTACGTGGTCGTCTTGAAGCCAAAAGTGCTGGGAATCAAATAAGATGCGCAAATTTGTGTACATAGAATCGTGGTGATTATCTTTGACTGTATACTGTGGATTATGTCCGTCGAGGACTTAATTTAATCCTGAACCTTGTCGTCTTGACGTCTGGACAGATTACCTTCAGGACTGTGAAGATTCCCTTGGAATTAATACCGAGAAGTTAAATAATTGAACTTGTTCGCTCGCCTCGTTTTTGAGGTCTTCGCTGTTAGGACATATCGTCATTGAACTGCAACGCTTTCAACACAGGACACTAGCAACTCTAAGTAAATTATAATCTCTAAATATGGTGTGTAATTTTATGTGATTTTTGGGTTTTGGACATACCAAATTCTTAACGCAAATCAAGTAAAGATCATAAACTGTTTATTATATATAATGTAGATCATTTGTGCACAAGGCTCTTTATTTTGTGTTTCAAAGGGTATTTCGGACCTTAGGCGTACACGAGACGGCAGCACAGAATTGGGGCTCGTCCTTGGGATTGAATTGAGATAAATTTGAGCCTTATTGTTCAAAATTTACACACCATAAAATTGTTATAATATTGTAAACATTGTTCACATTTTGCCATCAGAAGTTTGTGTGTATTACATGTACTACCATTGGTATTTGGTTCAAGTTTTAGTATATTGTGTTGTAGAGAGATCAATCCCAATGAGTTTGCCTCCAGATTGTTCATAGGGCAATAACTTGGGAGAAGTTTGATGACCTGAGAAAGCCTGAGTTTTATGAAACTAGCCAAGCATTTAAGGACTTGACAAAACAATGGCAATGAGAAAGCATTCCAAAATACTTTTGAATTGAAAAATTTGGTCCAGGAAGATGTTTGGGGTGATATTCATATTTGGATGATCAAGAAATTCTGGAACGGGCAAAATGGCTGGCATTCAAGTGAAAGAGCTTGAAATTCAGAAAGGAATATAAATTGAAAGTTGGAAATAGAACCAAATCAAAAAGAAAATAACGGTCAGCGTATAAATTCAAAAATTAAATAAAAAAAGGAAATGCAATATTCAGAAGGAACAGAAAAGAAAGAAAGGAAATTGAATTAGAGAAGAAAAATTGCAAATCAAGCAAAAAGAAAAGATTGGAATAAAAAAGCAAAATGAAAACAGCAAAGAAGATTGAATTGCAAATATTGAAAATACAAAGAATTGAAAAGAAAAATTGCAAATGAGATTGAAAACCAGAATAATTGATCTCAGTAGTTCAAAAATTGAAACAACAGGCTATCTCATCAGATTCTTCCAAGCCCTCTGGTTTTTGATGCGGCGAAAAATATTCGCCTGTTCCAAAATGTTCATGAACAAGAAGTAGACAAATAACTTCTTACACACTTGAGAAAAGTTGCCAATAGCTTGAAATGGCCCCAGGAGTCTTGGCCTGTTGCTACAGTCAGTTGTTCATTTTGTAAAGCCGAAGAATATATTCGGCCATTCATTAGACATATGTCGTGATTATGACGAGTTTAATCGGCAGTGCTCTAAGCATATGAATTGGTGCCAGAGGCATATAGACAAAAATTCAGGTCTTTGTCAGTAAAAAGATGACCAGACCAGTTGAATTTGCCCGTTAAAGGAACAAATGTTTGATCGCTGGCTACTCTCAAAAGAAGTCGGGCTAAAACTTTTGGTCAACTTAGGGAGTTGATCTTAGTTGAAGAGTTCCAACAGTGTCTACATCCAGATATCAAACACATCTGGATGAAAACAAAATTGACGTTTGCGTGAGCAGCCTTAAAGGCCGACGATTATGCATTGACACACAAATTAAGGCATACTAGTAGGCTAGCCAAGAATTTACTAGGTACAACAATACAACAATAAGTCGGGTTCTAACAACGGTCCCCTCATGGTAGCACTCAGAGGGGAAATCCCAGTCATTTTCCCATGAAAGGGGAGTCAAGAAAGTATGGTGCTAACAGAAACATGGGATGGGACCAAATCACAGTTCACATGCATCACTGTAAAGCCGGACAATCACAGTTCACGGTGTTGGGAGATATAACATGTATATCCACCAAAAAGGAGGAGCCAAAAGTGAGTCAAACCAATGGTTTGTGCAGTTACTTTGAGGTCAAAAGTTCATTCTTCTGTTCCAAAACATAAATTCCACAAAAGGGAATTGACAAAAAAGTAAGGATGGACTTTAGCCTTTTGTTTTTGGGAGGGATTTGTGTCAACTTTTAGGTGATAGTTTAGATCCAAAACCCTTAGAATCATGCGGGACAAGTGCTGTGCGCAGTCCACCATGATATTGGAAGATGCCCTTCCATTTGATATTTAGAGTTCCACAGGAACTAGTGCATTGATTCAGGGAATAGGTTATGGATGTAATTATTGTACCCCTTCATCAAAATGAATTTTGAAAGCAGACTTGGTTTCTGGAAACTGTCCACAATTTGGTGTTTAGACAGAACCCCAGTAACAGGGTAATCCATGTTGTTAGGGAATGAATTTGGCAATGGGAAAGTGCTCCCGATAGTTTTTCCCCATGTGCCCTGCAGTGGATAACTTTGAATGAGGAACTAGACATTTTTTCCCCCGCATTGGCAGTAACGAGGTCAATGACCAGAAACGCCTCACAGGAAAACAGTGAGCAGGGGATGAGTCAAAATACTCACACATATAGGAAGAGCGTCGAGGATGACTTGGTCCCAAATTTAGAAGATACTTTTCTCTCCCCTCTCAAATTAGAGAAGGAATTTGGAGGTCATCTTCCCTCTTCATGCGAGACTAAATTCCCTGTTATTGAAAATCTAGCCCCTGAGCACAACAAAGTGACAACTGGTAAACAATTGAAAAGCCAGCCGCGGAGCATGATAGAGTTAGTGACTTGTAAAGGAGACCTTTAGAGCATGACGAGCTGGTAAATGAGCCCACAACTACCCAGCACTTAGAAAATTACGTGAGAGGGCATTGTCGCAACAGGAAGCCGAGCAATTCCTGTATGTTTTCTACAAAAAACAAAATGGTGTGCCCGCCCCCATGAAAATGGGGGCCACCCGATGCACTTGTAGAGATGATGGAGGTCGTGCATCAAATTCTAGTGCCAGAGGTATACCATAGCGACTTTAGGCATAGCCCTGATGTCCCATGGCAGGACATTAAGGTGTGAGAAAAACACCTGACAGAATTAGTATTCATTTTTGGTGGCCTTCATCCTCAGAACAGAATGTTGCCTATGTATTGGAGACGGTCACCAACATGTCAAATGGTGGGAAGCCCCAATCAGAAAATTCCTACTGCGCCCTTGCAACCAATACCAGTTTTGATGAGCCATTGTAGTAGGGTGTTAGTAGATTGCGTAGGACCACTTCCAAAGACCAAGTCCCGGAAATCAGTATTTAACTGCCCATCAATGTGTGCTTGCCACAGATTTCCCCGAAGTCTCGACATACAACCCTTGAGAATATTAGGGCACAGAGTTTAGTGAAGCTCAACAAAGTTTTTTCACCTTAGTAGGCCTTCCAAAATCATTCATGAGTCTGATCAAGGATCAATTTCATGTCAGGTTTGGTTCCAACAAGTGATGGACCAAGTTGGGAATTTCCCATTACAGTTCCTTCAGCTACCACCCGATCCCAGGGGGGCCCAGAAAGGTACCACCAACATTGATAACAATGATCAAAACTATTGTTTTGATTTGAGAGGGATTGGGATGAGGAGTTCATCTCCTGTTATGTGACTACCAGGGAGGCTGTACACAAGAGTCATTAGGAATTAGTCCTGAGTTGGTGTTTTTTGGTCACAAAGTTATGGGAACCATTGAAACTACTGAAAGAAAGTGGGTGTGTGAAAATCCTGATGGTGAATTTGTTAGACTATGTGTCTCACTTCAGACACAGGCTCCAAAGAGCCACTGAAATTGCCAAACAAAAATCTCAACATATTCAGCAAAAAATGAACCATGGTAGGAGCAAGATGCGAGGAACAGAGTATTTAAGCCAGGTGAATAAAGTTTTTGGCACCCTTTTTTCCAATACAAGGGCATCTTTGCATCCAAGTATTCTGGCCACCAATTGAGAATTGAAACAAGTGGAGACCTTGACTAGTGATCAAAACACCATTGTGCGTAAAAGTCGACATTATGTCACATAAATCCTGCTCAAGAGTCTTAAGGAAAGATATGATGACATAAGGCCTGCATGTGACATCACTGAGTTAGAATTTGAACAAAACAGCACTGTAAACACAGAAAATGATTATGTGTCAAATTGCAAATTCTGACATACTTGCCATTTAGACAGAAATTAGGTCACCTCCCACAAAGTCAACAAGGTGAATTGAAGAATTAATTCATGAGTGGGAAAACATATTTCCTGAGGTACCCAGTGGAGAAACATGTCATAAACCATGAAATCGATGTAGGGTTTTCAGAGCCGTGACTCAAATTGCAGCATCTCAAGTGAGTCAATCAAAAGTGAGATTGGAAGTTCAGATCCAGTCAAACTGCACTTTGATGCTATTGGGGAACATGTACCCAATCTAATCTATGAATGTATCTTTAATTATTTTGTGGTGATCAATTGTAAACTCCACTGAAAATTTAACCTATTTGAGTTTAACTCTACAAGAATACAATCTGGACAAAACCTATCAAAGGAAAAGATATGTCTTGCATATGCCCCTTGACCAGAGCTGCCTAATTTTGTTCAGGAATTTCGTATACAATTTTATGTAATATAGACTGAAAGCAGCAATGTCAAGAACATTAAAAAGTGTAATTTACATGTTAACTGTATGTAAAATTAACCACAAACTGGTAATGTATGAAGCCAGATTTTGGAAAATTCCATTTCATTTCAAATTTTCTTTTTAAGGGGAAGGCTGTGAATGGCCTCCATTTTTCGATGAAACTCTCAAAGTATTATTTCTCATTTATATTTGAGAAAGTTCTCACGAGAAAAGCACTTTTTTTACTATAAAGAGAGAAAAGGGGAATCCCCCTAGGTTGTTTTTGCTAAGTGCCACCTGTTTAGATGCACCATAAGGGAATTGGGGAATTCCCCAAGGATGCTAAAGTTAGAAACTTGTTTATATATATGCTTTGAGATCCAAAACATGTAAGATCATGGAATTTCCCCCACAAAGTAGCTATATGAATGATTGTAATTTAGGATAGTGAAATCTGATTTTGATGGACAAGGTCATTTTATATGCATGAGGATGATGTAATGATTATTGTTAGAAGGGGAATCTATCTGTGAGTAATTAAATACTATCACTGGAATGACTCTCTGCCAGCAGTTATAATCAGAGTTAAGTCTCGCGGGCAGCAGTTGCAATCAGCTATACAATATGGATAGCTAGTTTTATCTTACAATAATGTTAGATTTTATTGCTCACACATACGTGCCGTATTAATTCATGTGAAGCAGAGTTGCTGTAATTCTTCGACTGTCGTCGTTGAAGCCAAAAGTGCTGGGATCAAAATAACTATTCCAAATTGTGTACAGATAGAAATCGTGGTGATTATCTTGGACTGATATACTGTGGATTATGTCGTCGAGGGACTTCTTTAACCTTTGTCGTCTTGAACTGCTGGACAAGAATACCGGTTCATGACTGAGAAGATTCCTCTTGGAATATAATACCTGAGGAGTAAATTATGTGACTGTGCGCATGCTCGTTTTGGAGCTTCGCTGTGAGGACATTCGTTCATTGAACTGCAACGCTTTCAACACAGGACACTAGCAAACTCTAAGGTACATTATAATCTTACATATGTGTTTTAATTTTTAGGTGATTTTGTGTTTTGGACATACCAAATTCTTGAAACCAAATCAGTAAAGATCATTAAAACTGTTTATTTATATAATTTAGATCATTTGTTGCACAAGGCTCATTATTTTTGTGTTTTTGAAAGGTATTTCTGAACCTAGGCGTACACGGACGGGGGGCATAAACTACTAAAATTACATTGCCCGTGTTCGCCTACAACGCAATAACATGGGATATTGTAATCGGATGAGTGAGCAACCCCAGGCTAGCCCCAGTCAATGCTTCCACACACACACACCAACAATCAGTCGCCGCGGTCAGCTATATTTACTATCATTTAGGCCAAGTATCGAGAAGTCTTGCAATTTTTTCTTGATTCGCAGATTAAACCTTCTTTGGGTAGCTCTGGCCTGGAATGGGTGAACCTTTGAATCGAATTCTCTACATCCCATGCCCACGAAACAACTATGATGAACTCTGATCCACACAATAGCCGTGTCGTCAAATTGGGGAAAATTAGCCGTCTCTGATACCAGCTGAACTAACCACGAACGTATTGCTGTACTTTGTTGAATATGTGCGATGTGTTGTAACCATAGTAGAAGGCGAGTTGCACGGCGACAATTTTAATTGCTTTGTCAGCTTGTCAGTTAGAGGGATTTTGGGAAACGCCGAATTCAAAATATCAGGGGTTTTTACTCAAAAATCTAGTTGGTGCTCACCTTGTGAGGCGCCACATAAATCCTCCTTAAATTACTTTCTTCTTCTCGTTCCACTTTTCAGCACTGGGCGATCTCTGGTTTAAAAGAAATGGTCCACCCCCTCCCAAAAAAAACGAACTTAGGAGCGCCCTTCCCCAACTTTTAGTGCATTAACTTTGGTGTCCTGCTGGCTGGCTGGGCCCCCCCCCCTGAATTTACAACGATATCCCCGGGTTTACCGCGTATCCACCACGAGTTTTCATTACAGCGTATACTACGATTTTACAGCGCTATGTTTCGAGTTTACATCTCCATACCTCAAGTTTACATCTTCGAATATCCACCCTGTGAGAATACAGCCAGGCGAGATTTACACACAGCCCGACGAGAAGCGGTTTTGGGTTTTCAGACTATTTTGATCACCAATCAAGGTAGTTTTGGAGCAAAAGGGGACCAAACACTTCCAGATTTGATGTTTGGCAGCAAAATCCCCTCTCGCCGGGGGGGGGGGGGGGTCCCCCAGCTACGCCACTGTAATAACATTGAATTCCCCGTAATCATGCACAGTGCCTAACAATACTGGGCCTGTGTATATTACTTGGGTAGACTTTGTGCCGACTTTTCCGTGTAAACAGTGTACGAATGAAACATTTAACATGCATGTACTTAACTATTAAATGGGACTCAAAATTATGTAAGAATTGGTCAAAACATCAACTACAACTTCTTTTCTTTTCTGTAATTCTCACTTTTACTTCTTGACCATGGTTTCAAATCAAAAATTGGAAAGCCCATGCTTTGTTTTGACTTTATTTTTAGGCAAATTTTGCCCGTATCAGATCATGTAGAGATCGTGTATGAGCAGAATGGCCGTAAAGATCTTGCAGTGTTCTTTCCAAATCCGCTCCATTCTTTCAATTCTGTTGTGATCTTCACAATCAGCATTCGCGAAATCTTGAAGTAAATCTATAATCGATCTTATGTAGTCATTAATTTCGGTAGCCTTTGAGTGGCTAACAGAATAGAATAGGATAAATAATTCACAATACTGCGACAGAAGGTTCATCTTCCATTATCGTCTTTTCACCTTTTCAACAGCCTGTCGTACGACAAGTTGCCACTTGGTGTTGCTTCTCGTGGTGATGTAAATATTCTGACGTTGCTACATTGTCAACTGACATCATCGTTAACTCAAGGTGTATTGCTGCAAGCTCGAAGTGTATTGCCGCAAACTCGAGGTGCATTGATGCAAACTCGGAGTGCATTGATGCAAACTCGGGGTGCATTGATACAAACTCGTAGTGTGGCGCTGTAAACTCGACGCGGTGCTACAAACTTGAGGAGGTTTTGTCTGCTCTGGCGTGCCATACAAACCGCAATGTGCGCGTGCGACAACCCCCAGGTGGACGTCAACAGCCGCTCGATTTAAATCCTGCGCAAAAAGTAAGCCGTCGCACTGATTGGGGTGGCTAAACATCTCTTACGCACATACGGCACGTCGAGATGACAGTGCGAGTATACCGAAACCATTTGTTTGACTAATGTTTGTTGTGGAGTATTTCCCCTCCGACCTCGGGGAGATTTAAGACGTTTCCCTACAGATTCGGAGCAGGAGGTGTTTTGAATCAATCCCGTGATGCATAGTAATGTGCCTATACCGTACTGTACTAAACACGTGTCAATCATGCAAAAAATTACCTAAGTACTTATGCTTTGTGGGCTAAAATGAGCATTAAAGTCAAGGTTTTTATGTGTAAAGAATATGATTTTTATGTGATCACATGACCTTATTGAGGAGAAATTTCCCAAAACTGGTGCATTGTGGGATTGACTCAAAACACCATTTGGAGGGTCCAATTTCATCACCGTGGACCCGAAGGAGGGTCTATGCAAACACAAAAGCTTGTAGATGTAGGAACTATACCTTTTTTAACCTTAGAAGCAGATGAACATTTTCCTATACCTGGTAACCCCGCGTGAATCCGAATTCACCACTAGGTGCATTATTCTGAAGGCCCATTAATCCGAAGGACGTTATTCCGAATTTCACATGGGGGCCGTTATTCCGAAGGACCGTTATTCCGAATTTTGCAATAGGTCTAAACCCTAACCCTCAACCTAATTTCCTAATCGGAATACCGGTCCTTCGGGAAAACGGCCCTATTGCTAAATTCGGAATAAAAAAAAAACGGTCCTTCGGAATAACGGTCTTTCGGATTATAGATCTTACTGCTTAATTCGGAATAACGCACCTATGGCTAAATTCGGAATTTCGGGCCTTCGGAATAATGCACCTAGTTCTAAATTCGGAATAAAAACCCTTCGGAATAACGTACTGTTTCGATAATGTTTATAGAATGAACTTCTTCATTTAAGAGGGAAAACTGTTTAAAGCGATTTCCTATCCGATCATGATAATTATTTTCTTTCTACTTTTGTTAAGCCCCACTACCGTTTGCGCTAGATTTGGATAATTATGTTGTTCACGAAGGAGATTCATTTGAGGTGACGGTTTATCGCACTGGTGATCTCTCCGGACCTGCCACCGTAGGTATGTTATTTAAAATTAAGAAACACCTTCTTTACATTTATCAACTTGATATTATACTCATAGAGCCCTGACATACATATTTAGGAGATAGTACTTATTTCAGAGTTATCAACAGTTGTCTGGTATGGCACGCTAGAACGGACAAAAAAGCACGGCTTGATGGTAAACCCACGGTGAGTTTATTTACACACACACACACACACACGCACATACACACACGCACACACACACACACACACACACACTATATATACACACGCACGCACGCACACACGCGCGCGCGGCGAGTTTATTTCCACACAAACACGCACACGGTGAGTTTGTTTCCACAAACACACGCACCCGACAAGTTTGACACGAGCCGAGATTTATCACACGTCGAGTTTATCGCGACCTCCCTCGACAGCCGAGATTCGCCCAGGCAATAATGTTTTTTTGTCCCGGATTAATGGGACGCACACACAACCGCATTTTGACGTGTGATTAGGAGAGATGTGAAGATAATTTTTCCCATATGGCCAAAAAACAATAACAATATAAATTTAAAAATAAAAAATAACTAAATATTAAACAAAGTAAGAATAAACACAATTTTTATGCCATGGTACGCACACACAACCGGCATTTGTACGGGTGTTTTTTTGGGAGAGATGTGAATATAAATTTTTCCCATATGGCCAAAAACCATAACAAAATTAAAAAAATAAAAAGTTTTTTTTTAATCTTAAAATTAAACAAAGTAAAGATAAACACAATAAATGAAAATCAGAAATTAATAGAATTAAAAAAAAATAAAAATGAAAAAAGGTAATACTGTAAATGAATAATTGATAAATACATGAAACAAAAATATTAAAAATAAAAATAATTAAAAATAAAAAAATACACTAAATAAAATAAACTAAAAAATGAAAAAATATAGCCGCCCCCCCACATAAAATTAGAATAATAAAAACACAGAAATACATACAACATAATAATGTTAAATTATGTTAAATCAATAAACAAAATCAGTCGATCTCGGACCGTGTGAAATCGCCGTATGCGTTGCTTTTAAATAACTCGCCGTTTTTTGTTTTTAACTTTACGGGTTGTTTTTGCACTGGTGTTTTTTCCAAAACTCGCCGTGTGTTAACAATTTCGCGTATTTATAAGTAGGGTTTCAAATTAAAGTCCCATTCTATAAGTTTGGGGAAGAAGTTTGAAGGTGTTTTCCCTCAGCTTTTCTTGTACTTTCAGGATTCTGAACAAGATTTTTGGGGTGCAACCTCTGGGAAATGTGGGAAACTCTCGCTCAAAGAGGGCGTTTTCAAATGGCCGCCAAAATTCCAGAAAATTGCTATTAAGCTAAAACCCAGCTATCTAATAAGTTATGTGAAATCAAAAATAAAAAAAAATTGGGTATTTCTTAATGCTAATTATTGTTAATGCTATCCATATTGAATTTACGATAAGTCCCGAGAGGGCGCCTTTTCAAAATGCCTGCCAAAATTCTGTAGAATAGCCTTTTTTGGGACCCGTTATCAATAACTTCTTATTGAATACAAGTTAAATCAAAAGTTGAATAATGTTTGAAGGTATTGGTTATAGTTTAAAGGATTCTGAACAAGATTATTTTGGTCCAACCTCTGGGAAATGGGGGAACTCTAGCTAGAGGTCGTTTCAAAATGGCCGCCAAATTGAAGAAAATGGTTATATTTAAGTAGAAGAAACAGATATATGAGAATTCTAAATGAAATCCAAAAAAAAATTTTTTTGATGTATTTTCTGAATGTCTCTCTATGATATAAAAATATTTAAATAATTAGGATTTATGATAGGTACCTTTAGAGGGCACTTTTTCAAAATGGCCGCCAAAATTCCAGAAAAAGGCATATATTAAAGCTTTAAAAACAGAGTCCAAATAATCAAAGTTCGGTTGTTTCTTAATGCTAGTATTGTATATGCTATTCCAATAATTAGAATATTACGATAAGTACCGTAGAGGGCGCTTTTTTCAAAAAGGGCTGCCAAAATTCTGTATAAGAGCCTTTTTGGGACCGTTATCAATTAATTATTATGAATACAGTATTAATCAAGGTGAAGATTTTAAAGGTATTTGTTTACATTTTCAAGAATGTGAAACAAGATTATTTTGGTCAACATCTGGGAAATTGGGGGAACTCTCGTTAAGGGAGTTTCAAAATGGCGCCAAAATTCCAGAGAATTGCATATTAAAGCTACAAACAGCTATCTAATAGTCCAATGAAATCAAATTTCGGTGTTCGTTAATGCTAGTTATTGTATTATGCTATTCCAAATATTATAATTTATGATAAGAACCCGCTAAAATTACCTATTAAAGCTAAAAACAGCTATCCAATAGTAAAAAATGATATCAATTCATTATTATCAAATACAAGCATAATCAAAGTGCAGATGTTTGAAAGTTTTGTTTTCTATTTTCAAGGAACTTAGCAACATTTTTTTGGTCCTATAATGCTATTTATCAAAAGGATTTATGATAAATGCACCTAGAGGGCGCTTTTTCAAAACGGCTGTCAAAATGTCATATAAAGGGTTTTTTTTTTTTTTTTTTTTTTTTTTTTTTTTTTTTTTTTTTTTTTTTAATTATTAATACATAAATTATGAAATATTTTTAGCAATATCGCTTGAATGAGGGCAATACTATTTTATCTCCCTTCCATTATCCGAATGTCCAAATATGATTAAGGGGGATACCCAATTAAATTATACAAATGTACTCTATTTAATTCTGAAATGTATAAAAAGACATATGAAGTTTGGCAATATAACGAATACATCAACATTTCACTTTGATTTATACTTGTTGTCAATAAAACAATAATGCATTGATAAAGCCCCCCCCCCAAAATGATTTATATGAAATTTTTTTGCTTGCCATTTTGAAAAAAAAAATCTCTAATGGTGCTATCTATTATTACCATTGGCCAAAATAGGCGGAATCCAATAATTAGGCAATAAGACATCCAAAATTGATTTCATTTTGATCTTAGATGGCTGTTATTATCATCAATATGTCATTTCTGGAAGTTTGGCAGCCATTTTGAAAAAGCGCAGCGAGGGGCAATTGATCATAAGTCCTTGTGATTGAATAGCATTACACAATAAATAGCATTAACACTTAATAGAGCAACCTAATAGAGCATCCAGGCTGGTGTTCAGATCTGTTAGAAGGACACCAGCCACACTATCTCCTTAAAGAGCTCCATTGGCTACCAATTAGTGAGCGCGTTGTCTTTAAGCTATATGCTTCTTACTGTCACGGCATTTCCGGACATTTGCCATCTTACTTGTGCTAATACCTCTCTTTGGATATTCCTGGCAGCCCAGGATTGCTTCCTGCAGATGAACCAACGCTCCTCACTGTTTCCCGCCAAGGTCAGTGGTGACCATGGCTTCAGCATGCTGGCCCCTAGCCTTGTAACTCTTTGCCTATCTGTCTGTCGCCACTCCAAGGCCATTGTTACTTTTAAGAGCTCTAAAATTTTCATCTATTTCCTAGAGTTGATTGTGTGCCTAATGGTTTTTGTTATTGCCGTCACACTTATATTTACTTCAATGGCCTCTGTTTTTTTGTTTGTTTGTTTTTTTTTTATTTTTATTTTATCAGTGATGTTGTACTTATCTCATAGTCATACACATTATTCGTAAAGATGTACCATGTTTTAGGCTAATAGTAATTCTCTCTATTTTGTAAAGCGCTTTGACCTTTGTTTTGAAAGGCGCTATATCAAATGCCATTTGTATTAGTATTGTATTTGTATTAAGTGCCTAAGGTTTTTTTACTCACTCACTCCGTTGGTGCCTAAGGGGGGGTTTCCATGGAACCCCCCCTAGGAAACCACTTCCCTGAGGGCATTTTCAAATGAACTCCCCCCCCCCCCCCCACAATACACATTAGTGGGCCATAGAGAATACCCACCGGTGCAATATAAATGATTTCTGGTTTATCGTCTGGAATTAGGGGCAAATCATTGTTTTTGAAAATGGCGTCAAAATCAGGGCGGGCAAAAAGTGAGTATATGTTAACGCACCCTGCGTCCACAGCATACACTTGCAATCATTTTGATGCTTATTCTGCTCTATACGACCAATTTACAATATTAACACAAACATTCCATTTTGTACATTCTTGTACTTTTTGTGGGTAAGTCGTATTTGCCATAGGTTTTGGTACAGCAATTGCGCGCAGTCGTTCGATGATGGAATCGCTTCTTTTTCAGCACATAAAGGGTTATTAATTTTTTTCTGATATGTAATCATTTGGTTTCATGAAGATGAACTACATAAGCAGATAAATATATCTGGCACAGGGTTTGCTAATTTTTATTTTTAAAATCGACACTCCCGTTGGTGCCTAAGGGGGGGTTCCTAGGGACCCAAGGCTAATTATCTCATTAAGGGCAGAATTTTAGTAATTTTTTGTATGGAAGGCAGCACCTCGATAGTTACCTCTTCAAAAAATTTAGAGTTCGAAATAGTTTTCACTGTGAGAAATCGCCGAAACACAAATCTTGGTCTATGGACCCCCCCCACCCCCGCCCCCACCCCCCCTAAAAAAATAACCCCCCCCCCTGGTAACCCCCCCCCCGCCCCCTTGGCACTTAATTTTTAAGAAACACCCCAAAATGATATTCAATTAATTGACTTCAATGTACACAAGTATTATTAATAAACTTCGCGGTTTTCTGGAATTTTTGCGACATTTTGAAAAACGCCCTTATCGAATTTTCCTGTCCTTTTACCCACATTTCTCCAGAGGTTGGAAACAACAATTCTTGGTTCAGCATCCTTGAAAATATAACCAAATACTTTCAAACATCCGCACTTTGATTTATGCTTGTATTTGATATAATTCATTCATATCATTTTTTACTCTGATAGCTTTTTTAAGCTTTAAAATCTGTCATATTCTGGAATTATGGCGGCGCAGTTTGAAGTCATCCTACATACTACATAATTTCGGTCGCGTAGCGACAGTATCTTACTTTTACTCGGGGTCGGGCCAGTTTTGGGCCGTTTTGTGTTCGCGGATGTCCGTATATGTCGGACGATTTCGGCCGTGAAAATGGTACGTACAGATTACGTCGTGCTGGTTTTTGCCCCCTAAAATTGGTCGGTGTAATTCTTTTAGCTTGAAGTTTATTTTGGGTGTTTTTTGTAAACTTTTGTTTGCTTTTTAGGTAAATGGAAAGTTTGAGTTTGTTTACTTGTATTTTGAAGTATGTACAGATCACTATCACTACTGTAAAGAAGGAGCTGAAAATTGCGCTTTCTAAAGTGCGGATTTTGTTTAAAATCCGCGTAAATGTGTAGTGAAAATAAATGTTGCTAGCTGCCAAAAAAGAATTAGTGATGTTGTTTTCCTCCTCGGGCATTTTTAATAACGCAGGGTAGTTGTGTAAGTACACTGTGTATAATAGCGGGTAGTCCAAGGTTGCTCTGACTATACACTCCATTGCTTGTGTGTCGTGTCCCGGGCTATGACGTGTCGCGCTAAATAGCGGGGGGTTTACCGGAGAGCTTATTGACGAAATTAACCAATGATCTTGGTACTTTAGTAACACCTCCATGCTCATAATGGCATTTTTGGCATACTGCGAGGTGTGGTGGCTCCCCAGAACTTTACTAGGGGTAATTGCTGTACTTAAATGCGGTTTCATTTGTTTGTTGACATGTTTTGTTGAGGTAAACAGTTCCAGTCTGTTATTGTTCTTGGGAAAATGAGTTGGCGAGTGGTCGGCAATATTGGTGTTTAGATTTTGAGTTTGCTGGTTATGTCCTCATTCTGCCTGTACGGTCTTGGGTGGAACTGTAGTTGTCTTGCTTTGAGATGTCCCCCCCATTTCAGCATGTGTATTTATAAGAGACAAACGTGAATTTTTCTAGAGGCGTTCTTGTAGACTTAGCCATCCGAGGGTGGATAGCATTTCGGTAACACTAGCTTCACGAGTGAAATTCCCAGTAGTGAACTCGGGCTTCTCTCCTTTGGACTTTTTCAAGGATTTTTATGTCCTTTGCTGGTAAGGATCCCCAGCCGCTATTTCGCATATTCGAGATGGGGTCTAAAAAGAGTTGGTAGAAGCCTTTCGTTGATATTAATAGATGGCAATGATGGAAGTTTCTCTGGATAAACCCAAGGAGATTTTAGAAGCGTTTGATGGCAGCTATTGTGCCTTTGCTTGTTTTTTAGAATTTTTATTGTTTGGGTGTAACAGAGATGTTTTTTTTTTTTTCCGCATATGACCATCACAAAGTCATACCATATAGGCCTAAAGCATAGCAGAAATTAACACAAATAAAATGATACCATAGCAAATGGAATGAAAATAAAGAAAAATCATACAAAATTACAAAATAAAAAAAAACCGAAAAATAAGAATAAACAATGGGAATATAATACAAATAATTTAAACAATAAAACAAATAAATCCGTGTACACTAGTCCTTAGAATATCATTACATAAATTGTTAACATTACAAGAATAATAACATAAAAAATAAAATAACAGACATTTATATAGCGCCTTCCCCACAAGGATAGAAATACATAAATGATAAAATGGAACCAAATATTTTTTTTTTTAAAAATCAGCACAAACTAAATGAAACGAAAACGACAAAAATACTAAAAATAAAAAGGCCAAAATGGTAAGGAAATAAAATAAACGGGGGATATAAAAATATTTTAAAAATTATAACATCAAAGCGTATCACAACACTATTAATCATTAAATCGTTAAAATGAAAAATAAACTTAAATAATTTACACTTTACAAATAAAGATGAATAAGTCAATAAAAAAAAAAACATAAACACAAATACACTTAAAAACCAAAATTTTGAATAATCATATCGTAATGAAATTAATAGCAATAAAATCACACAACCTAAAAAGTTGTAAATAATCGTACAATAAATGAATAAACAAACCAATTAAAGATGACTAAAATAGGTATCATAAAAACGAATAATCACTTCAGAAACTGAACACATATACAATTACATAAAAAAAAAATACACCCTAGATAATAATCATTATAAATTAAAAATCAAATAAACAAACAAACAAAGGATTTTTCCGCGAATGATTGCATTATTGTAAACCCCGTGGCGGTCCTATTCCAAGCAATTGTCAAGAAAACTTACGGCTTCAATTCTGGAACAATCCTTTCACCTTACATCTTTTGCATGTGCCTATATCAGACCAAACTAGAGTCTACCACCAAACCAACAGCTACACAACAGCACCACTGTAGATTCTCTTACCATCCCACAGATTTTTTTTTTTCAAGTGAACATCCTGCAATCTGGCCCAATACTGGACACCACCCCTACCAGCTTTAATACTGGGTTCAGCTCAGTCCCTGGAAGATTTCCGGAGTCGCCTGAACACACTCCACTTTCCGCTAGCTAGCCCCCAACAACGCTTCTTTTTCCGTGCACCAGTCTTTTCTTTTCTTTCCTGCACAGGACGTTTGTTGATCCTGTTCCTTGTGACCATAGCACCATTTTGCACCTAAAACAACATATCTACTAACTGATTGATGATGATTTTACTAATATACGAAGATTGCAGTCCAAAAAAAACAGTCAACCTAAAAAACCTTGCAAGTCGGCGCCTTATATGCATAGTCCGTAATTACAATCATATTTGAAAACAATCATATCATACAATCTCAACAACGTGCCAGAAAACGTCCACCCCAGCCTTCAATTCAACATAAAAAATACAAATTCCCGCAGCCCAACCGTTCGGTTCGACAATGGGCTCATAGCGAAACTCAGAGCGACCGACCGATAAGGTTCTGACACAAACAATCACAAACCAACCACCCAGACAACCACAACCCACCTCAACATGAACCCACTGGCAACCCACATTACCATCCTCCTCCGCCCTAACCAGTCCCCAAATACCTAACCCTGAACCTAGAAAGCCGAGAACCGCGAAATTCCTGTTGCTATTGTGTATATAATTGAAACAAGCCCAAGTCTATATTATATGTCATTGTTGGCAGCCATTTTGAAGCGCCTCTAGGGGTACTTAATCATAAATTCCTAATTTTGGAGTAGCATATACGATACTAGCACATGAAGCACTGTAATTTATTTCATTGGACATTATGCTTTGTATTAACAATAATTAATTGATATATTTTTTTACTTCGTAAAGCTTGTTTGCTTTTAATATGTCGAGTTCTGAATTTTTGTGGCGTCCATTTTTGAGCGTAACTACATTTCCCAGACGTTGGGACATAAAAATCTTGTTTTTTAATTTTATTATTTTGTTAAAAAAAACATCTTTAAAAATCTTTACTGATTTATTTGAATTTGAAATACTTGAAACAGCCCCCAAAAGACTTATATGGAATTTTGGCAGCCTTTGAAAGCGCCCTCTTGGTGTAGCTTATCATACTATTCTAATATTTTGTAATAACATTACACAATATTAGCATTAAGCATACAACCAAATTGATTTTCATATTAACTCTAGATAGCTGTTTTAGCTTTACCCTCTAGACCACGCCTCGTCTGTATAAACCGAAGGCGGTGGGGGGGTTGGTTACCAAACCCAGCCCCACCCCACGCCACTCTATTAAGGTTTGTTTTTTTTTTTTTTTTCCCCGCTTGCTAAACCCACTTTTTTTGGTTCCAAATTAGTTAATGGTAATTTGTCATTGCCCTGTTCCGCTCCTTTTAAATCCAAAACTTGGCGGTAAACCAGCGTGGGGGGCAGGGGGGCCGACTGCCCCCCGACAACTAAAAGGGGGATGGAGAAGCTAAAAACTGGGGACGAAAAGAAGGGGAGAAAAGGGAAGAAGAGGGAGAAAGAGAAGCAAAGTAAGGAGAATGTGAAAAGAAGAAAAAAAGGGAAGGAGAGGGAAAGAGAAACGAAAGGTCATAATTTCGAACCGTCTAGAAAAAATAAGGGTCTAAACCCGTCGAAGCCAAGAAGCGAGCCGAAAAAAATGGTGAACTTCTTGAGTCTTGCCCTCCGGAGTCTCAGTTCTGGTTTACAAGCGCGCTGTCCCAAAAACAAAACATCCACCGTGGTATAGTAATATACGGTGATCCCAAGTGATCGATAGGGGGGGTGTAACCACCCCCCCCCCCCTCCGGAAGAGAAGTACCGAACATCCTAACACAACACAGGAACATCACAGACCACTTGATTTTGTACCCATAGATGACTATGGTCCTCCTCTTTCCATTGAACCAACATTATACCAACATCCTACACTACGTCACAATGACGTCATAAAGCTTGCATGTCGGCAAAACTGGCATTTTCCATAGACACACACATTGAAAAATGCAATTTTTCCGCCAAAATCTTAGAAAAATCAGATTTTCATGCGGTTTTTGACTCTACTTGATGGGAAATTACTAGTTTTTATACATGAAACATTTAGAGGCTATAATAGGGGGTTTGAGTCGCACAAATCGCGAAATAATCATTTTCCACCCTATATTCAGTATTTTCGTACTTTCCTCAACAACATATGACGTCATGGTGACGTCATAATGGTGATTTTAGTACTTATTTTGGTACCATGGAGAAGAAACTCTAAGCTATCCTTTGGTACCAAATTTACAGGAATCGAAAGTTCAGTAACGAAAATCACATGGGGGTGTTACCCACCCCCCCCCCCCCTTCTGAATTTTTGTACAAAAATTGGCTCAGGTAGACGAGGGTTAATAGCTCATTTTCTGCATTTTGGCGCCATTTTGAAAAAGCGGGCCCTCAAAAGGTACCTATCATAATCCTAATTTATGAATTCATTATATATAGAGAGCATTCAAAATACCCACATTTATTTTCATTTTGGTTCTCAGCTAGCAGTTTCTATCTTAAATATCACCTATTTCGTTCGGGAATTTTGCGGCCATTTTGAAAACGCCCTCTAGCAAGCGTTCCCCACATTTCCCAGAGGTTGGACCAAAATAATCTTGTTCATCATCCTTGAAAATGTAAAGAAATACCTTCAAAACATTTCCACTTTGATTTATATTCATATTCAATAATACCTAATTGCTAACGGTCGAACAAAGGCTACATTTACGGAATTTAAGGCTCATTGAAAACAAGCCGCCCTCTAAGGTTAAATTCACAAAATTCTGATTATTGAAATAGCATTACACAATAATTAGCATTAAGAAATACCCCAAAATTTTTTTCATGTTAACTCTTAGATAGCTGTTTTTAGCTTTAATTGCCATTTTCTGGAATTTTGCGGCCATTTTGAAAAACGCCCTCTAGGCAGAGTTACCCACATTTCCCAAGGTTGGACCCCAAAAATCTTGTTCATTACCCCTGAAAGATTACAAGAAAATCAATACTTTCGAACCTTCTTCCGCCCAAACTTCTAGAAATGGACTTTAATTTTGAACCCGACTAACTATATCTCGCCATGTGTTTGACAAACTCGCCGCGAATTTTAATTACAAACCAGTAATTTATTCTCAACTCGACGCCCTGGCCATAGTCCTGGCATTAACCGGGCAGTCTTTATAATGGTATTATGTCTTTTTGGTTACACACACCATGATTTTTTTTTCATACGCTCTCCTGTAATTGGATTGGAATTTCGGATAATCAGTTTCATACAGCGATATTTCCTGATCTCAGCAATGCCTTTGGACACCATCAATCATGAGTCCTTCTCAATAAATTAAACAAATGGTGTCAGAGGCGTTGCTATTAGGAATTACCTGTAGAAAACAACAGGTGATGATTTATAATATATTTTCCAAACCAGCTTCCATCACTTGTGGAGTTCCCCAAGGCTCCATTTTAGGACCACTTCTATTTCTTCTGTATATTAACGACCTCCCACTTTGTTCTAAAATACCCCATTTTATTATGTTCGCTGATGACACAAATATACTTTTCTCCTATCCCAATCCTAATGTACTTGAACAAACTATAAACGAAGAACTTATTGTTGTTTCTAGTTGGATCAAACTAAATAAATTATCACTAAATGTTAAAAGACTAACTTTGTGATCTTTAAAAATAAATACAATAATAAACCAGATATCAAAATTGAGATTAAAATTAACAATATTGCTATTCAACAAGTATTATAACTACCAAATTTCTTGGTATTCTCATTGACCACAATCTATCTTGGAATTCTCATACTAAACACAAAAATCGTCTCAAAATATAATTGAGTTATTCGTAAAGTTAGTCCCTTTCTTCCACAAGAGTCACTTCATACAATATATAATACATTTCATTTGGAGCTATAGCTTGGGGTGACGCTAACAACACTGCTCTAGATTCACTCTTCCTACTCCAGAAAAGAGTTATTAGAACATACTCAAACTATCTATGGTTGGCTCACACAGACCCTCTTTTTTCATCACTCAAAACCTTGAAGGTCTATGATATTTACAAGCTTCAACTTGCCACTTTTATGTACCAGTTTACACATAACCTATTACCTAATGATCTTCTTGATGATAAGTTCTTCAACTATCCTACTCCCACTTACCATTATGAAACCAGGCATGCAAAAACCCTCTACATAAAAAAAAATGTTTAACACCCTTCTGGCTAATAATACACCCCAAATCCAAGGTCCCTTGCTCTGGTCCAATTTACCATCACAACTAAAAACTGCCCCCTCTTTTATTTCCTTCAAAACCAACATGAAGAAAACATTGATAAGCTCATATGGCGCAAACAGTCCTTCCTAAATTCATCTGGTTTCTTTCCTTAAAACTGCCAACTTATATTCTTCCTCTAACAGTTGGATTGTGTACTTGTTCTGTTTTTTCTGTTTTGTCTGTTTTTGTGTCTTTTGTTAATATTTTTGTATTGTTCATGTTATTTTGTCCACTTGTATCTTGTTCCTTGTATGATATTATTTAATTAGTTTTGTATGTAATTTTGAGAGGTCACTGCACCCTCACGCCTTGCGTTTAGCAGTGACCTCATTCATCACTGATACAGCATGCAGTCTCGTTGTAATCCAGTTGCTTTTTTACACGCTACAGTTCTGTTAAGTATTGCCCCTTTTATGCATAGCCCTATTGTGTTTTTTATTTTCAGTTCTCTTATCTGAGGGCTTTATAATTAACACTTATCGATGAGGATTTTTGCATCATATTTATTTTTTTCATTGTACGATATCATTCATATTATTTATCTCATTTTGTTGTATTTGGTGTAAGAACAAAATATAAATGTTGATGATGATGAGCACTTCTTAATTAGCAAAGATCAGTCACCTGCAAATAATGCGGTTTACTGAAATGTTATCTCGCTATCTCCTGGCTTAAGGGGAAGCGATCTTTTGAAATTCACTCAACCGGGCGATAGGGGGAAAATATTGCCTCCCCTTAACGCCTCCCTTGTATTGCGATTTATTCCGTCCAAAGGATATGAATAAGTATTTATGCAATGAGGATAATACCCCACTCGAATAACAAGGTATGAATATTAATTAATTTAATAAACTATAAAAGCTCATTATAAATATGAAATTAACATCCTTCCCCTAACGACATATTAGCGAACTATATATCTATATATATAGCTATATATATATAGAGAGAGAGAGAGAGAGTGAGAGGGAGAGGTTCTTGTGGAATGGGTAGGATGAGTGGCAACAGTTGCTACATAATAATAACATGACAATTGTCATGGATATGGCCACGCCGCGCACGACAAATCCCCAGCGTGTAACCGCGCCACGCCGGTTGCCGCGCTATCTATCCAGTTTGCCCCTCGCTATACACCCTAATCTCGAGTTTACATCGCCGCAACAGAGTGTCCGTCACTAAACCTCGAGTGTCCAGCCGCTTCACTCGAGTTCAATCAGCTTTGCACCGTGAGTTTCCAGCGCTACAGTCCGAGTTTCCAGCGCTTTATTACCTCGAGTTTCTGTCGCTATACCTCGAGTTTTCGCAGCTCGGTTTGCAACGCTACACCTCGAGTTTGCAACGCTACATCGTTAGGTATTGCATAGCCACGACTCCAGTTTCGAATTACAGCGCTTCTCCTCGAGTTTACATCGCCACAACTCGAGTTTAACATGAACATTTTCATCAAGGAGCGAGGGGGAATATAGAACTTTTAAATGGGGAAAACAAGGGGGAACCGAATTCTTTTAAACAGGAAACGATGGGGAATGCGAACTTTTGCACCACAAATGTTTTGAATCCCTCCTCCCGGGTGAATCCAGCAGGCAACAAGTTTAGAATATAAAGACACGGGCCGCGTAATGCTCGCTTTCTAAACTCAATTTTCCTTATGCAAATTTTAGTAAAAATATTTTAAAAAATAAATTTGTAAGTGGTTTCTTTCTTAATGCTATTGGTATAATCAACCCTTGCAATGTTAGCTTTCCAAACACATTTTCCGCATCGCAAATTAGAAACATAGGCCAATGTGTAAGTGTTTCACCCTTTTTAAAATATTCTTATAGTAATAATCAACCTTTTTAAAAAGTAACTATTGATGGTTAGGTTTTTGCTTGAATGAATCATCAAATCGGCCCAGGGGTGGGTAGACGGGAGGGTAAACCCTTGCAAACCCTTTCCAAAAGACATTTTGCCAATGCAAATTGGATGGAAACAATTGGTAATTCGTAAGTGGTTCTAGGTATGAGTAATTGTTGAGGTATGACCACGGTTCTAGTATGTCCAGATCTTGTTAAAGTGTTCATGGAGCGTTTAAGTATCAACGGGGGCCCCCCGGGATGGGGAGGGCGGGAGGGGTGTCCCCCCCGCGCAAAGCTCGGAACCCGTGCAATGTTCATTTTCCAAACACATTTTTCTCATGCAAATCTTATAGAAACAATTTCAAATTGTAAGTGGTTCACTTTATAAGATATATTTGATGGTTTTAGCTCTGCACGTTGAGAGGCAGGAACCTCCCGCGCAAATGTTATAGGCCTATAGTATGATCAACGGGTGTAAAAAGTATAATATAGTTGATGGGTTTAGGTTTTGTTTGAATTAATTATATATAAAGCATTCACATATCAAGCAGTCCGGGGTGGGTTCACTTTCCAAAACACATTTTTTCTCATGCAAATTTGATAAAAAATGAAATTGGTAAGTGAAAATGGAAATCAAAATCTTAATTGTTTTTACTTACCCAGATAGCACGCATATATTGGCCCAACAGTGGTTCCCCATCGGTAATCTTGGCATCGGCATCACGTGGCTAACGTATATTGGGCCACTATTGGTTTTCCATTGGCAATGTGATAGCGGCTTCATATCGGCATCCTTTTAATGGTCTAATATTGGCGCATAATATTGGCAATCGACCAACAGCCAATATAGAGCCAATTATCGGGATAACGTTGTAACGCCTGTAATACTTATACATTTGTGTCAAATGTTTTTTTGAAGATATTCACGTTTTTGGCTGCCATATTGATTGACGTCATGTTACACAAACAACTTTAAATCTCATAGATAACATTTATTGTATCTAACAACATAATCTAGTACTTCATGTTTATGTTTATCGCAGATATTTCCTGTTATGAGGGTTATTGTGAAATTGATACTAGTTGCTTCCATTTTGAATTTGAAGTTGACTTACAGAACACTATCAGTGATTTTGAAAAATAGTTGAATTTGCGAATAGCTTCAAAGTGAAGGATATTCTGTAGCATTCTCATAAGTTACCTTTTTCGCAACTGAGAATTACGAAACGGAAGAAAACGGCAGTGTTCCAAGATACGATTCCCAATCCCCTTCATTACGTGTTGTAGTACGTGTCCAACGGACAGTATGACAAAATTTCTGATTCTGTTCTTATTAGGTTGCTTCAGTTCTTATCATTTGCAGGGTATGTTAGGGTACCCGTACTTGTTACATTACATTCAAAAATCTATTTTGTGATATTTTTCGATTTTCTGATTTAGCAAATCACTGATAGTGTCCTTTAATGGTTTTTACAAGTGGTGGGCCCCCCCCCCCCAGACACTTGTTCATTGGATCCTCTAGAAAGCTAGACTCCATAGTTTGATAATATAGGTTGAATATATATTATCATTAGGGCGACGCATCTTGAATGGCTAAAAATGCCCAAGGATGCCCAGTGGCACCCGGCAGAGGCGATTCTAACAAAACAACCCCTAATCTAGCATGTGCAGCCAAAACCATTGTAATATACTCAACTTTACGGGTCAGGCCATATTTGGACCATATCACACCCCGACTCTCTGTCTCTTTAAAAGGAATTTGTTCATGTCCAACTACATTATCTTTGACCTTTGGTAGTTTTTTCCGATGTTGACCCCCTGTACCAAGTTGAAATTGCTTTTTTTTTTACAATTTTAGCCATTTTTACCCAATAACTCTAAAACCAATAGTCATAGATAATCATAGTATACATTTGTGGAATCCTCATGACCAGACGGACAATATGATTATGAGCATTTTAGAAGTTTGACCCTGCCCTGTCAAACCTTAAATTGGCTCCTATTGAAAAAGTGACACCACAATTTTAGACCATGCACTAACTACCTTGCATTGATATAGACGGTCCATACTAACTACCAAAGGTGTCAAAGGTTAGATGTAGTGGGACATGAACGATGATGTTTTACCCAGGTCCGTGCTCTCGCTCGAAATCGGCATTTACCGCGCCGAATCCGCATAATTACGCACCCCAAAATGTCCTGCTACTGCTATAATGTTCAAGTTGCGTATAGTGTAAATAATAATATTCGAAAAAGCCGTCGCCCAACCAACACTTAATTCTTACTTTTGAGTAAATATGCAAAATTAAAGACGATTGGTCAAGCTTTGTAATTAAATTAGTTCATTTCCTGATTGAGTATTTATACATGAAAGCAACTACTTCCCCCTGAATGGAACATAGCATTCATAATTAACAGTAAACAAAACACAAACAACGGTAAATATGTGGCGTGGAATCCAGGGTCCCGCGTAAGGCAAAGCCCCTGGTGGGGGTCCAGGGGCGATTCCCCCGGAAGTTCCCGGGATTTTCAGCATAAGTGCAAAATGCTGGCAAAATCCGACTAAATACCACGATTTTCAATGAGATACAATATAAAACATGTTTTACTGATCAAAGATATGAAAAAATGGGGGTTATTACATTGACCATCCCCACCTCAAAAATGGAGGGGATATAGGCCTATTCCCATACCCCCGCCACTGACATATCCAAAAATCCATCCACCCAGGGTGCGGAGCAAGGAAATAAGCCAAAAATTGCCTGAAAAGAATGGGCGAGAGACTCGAGAGTTCCATGTTCCCGAATTCTGCAACCTTATCCTGTGGTTTATTCCGAAAAAGGCTGCAGAATTCGTACGGGAGGGGGACATATGGAACTCTTTCCAAAGAATGTCTTTGTGCATGCTCCCTTCGCACCCTCTGGATACGCCCATGATTACCCCCCCCCCCCCCCCGCGTAAATAATGATTCCTCACCTGCACACACCCAATTGTTTGACCCTATGGAAATTGTCTATTGTATTTTTAGAAGAAAGAATTTTAAGTAGAGGCAGCACAATGTTGACAGCTGGGGGAATGCAATATTATTTCTGTAAAAATCTGAAAGATCCATTGTGAGAATCTTGCCATGTAGGCCTACAAAGGTCATGACTTTACATGCTAACTAAACTGATGTAAAATACAATACCGGTACTTAAAAGTGATTTATTGGAATGAATCTATCGGCACATATATAATGAAATATCCTTAAATAAAACGTACCAGATGGTTTCCATGGCCATTGGAGTATTCCTTGCGAAAAAAAATCAAGATTTACAGAAACCATGGAAGCTACCATGTTTATTCCCTGTGGTATATTTACAACGCCGCATGCAATACCGAAACAGAAGCCAGCGAAAATATATCACGTTACTTCAGCAAGTTTGCCACAAGCCTCATCCTTGTGAACTTCGTTGAGCAGACAAGGGATAGGAGCGAAGTTCGTTTAGAAATTTTTATTGCAAAAAAACTACACTTTTTAAAACCTCAGTGATTTGAGAAAATGTAAAGAGGGTGTTTTAGATATCATTTTGTGATTAACAAAGGTTTTAGTTGGCCTAAACACTAACAATCCATGAAAACGTGGACATTTTAAAAGGGGTCGCGTAATATTTATAGTTTTATCGCAGTCGCACTGTAACCACTGATCTCTATTCAATGGATTGGCTACACAACAGTAATTGTATATCAGATGAATGGAGCATCTTGGTCTACCGAACACAGTAGCATTCCAGAGACACCTGTTTAACAGAAGTTGAATCCCGGGTGCACGTTTTAGAGACATGCCATCCCATACGCGCAAATACAATGAGCTCACTAATTGCCTTGTAGTCTGTTATGTCGCTTATCCACATTTCAATGGGAACAAATTTTGTATAAATGACCGGCTCTTAACCACCTGCTTGGGCTCTTTTTGGGTGACCAATTTGGCCGTCAGTGCCTCAATTACGAAGCCCAGGTTTCCAATCCATTGTATAGAGATCAGTGTTCGAAACCCACTAATGCGCGGTTCAGCAATCTACGTACTTTTCAATGTACCGAGTAGGGCTTCTTTGTATGATGAAGAGTTTCCTAATTTTATTTTAAAAACTATATTTCTCAAAAATCCCAGGCTCATTTTATAAAAATATAAATTTATATATTTTAAAGAAAAACGTTAAATTAAAGCTGTGTTTTTAATATCAATGTTAGAAGTAAACGCGATAGTCTTTCATACAGGCCAGAACTTGACTAACCACGATCATCTTTCAATTGGTGTGAAAGACTAAACCGTCATGTGAGTGCAACAAAGTCGTAACTGACATTTTGGCAAAATTGTGTTTTTGCTTGATTTTGTAAACACAGATAAAAACACACAATTCAAAAAAAAAAAAAAAAAAAAAACAATATTCAAAATGTCAGCGCCCAGCACGGACGACTGGTTTTGAATGGGTTTCACCCCCTTGTTCGAAACCCACTAATGCGCGGTTCAGCAATCTACGTACTTTTCAATGTACCGAGTAGCGCTTCTTTGTATGATGAAGAGTTTCCTAATTTTATTTTAAAAACTAAATTTCTCAAAAATCCCAGGCTCATTTTATAAAAATTAGGCACAAATGTATGCCTTTTTGATAAATTTATATATTTTAAAGGAAAACGTTAAATTAAAGCTGTGTTTTTAATATCAATGTTAGAAGTAAACGCGATAGTCTTTCATACAGGCCAGAACTTGACTAACCACCGATCATCTTTCAATTGGTGTGAAAGACTAAACCGTCATGTCAGTGCAACAAAGTCGTAACTGACATTTTGGCAAAATTGTGTTTTTGCTTGATTTTGTAAAACGTTAATTTAAAGCTGTGTTTTTAATATCAATGTTAGAAGTAAACGCGATAGTCTTTCATACAGGCCAGAACTTGACTAACCACCGATCATCTTTCAATTGGTGTGAAAGACTAAACCGTCATGTGAGTGCAACAAAGTCGTAACTGACATTTTGGCAAAATTGTGTTTTTGCTTGATTTTGTAAACACAGATAAAAACACACAATTCAAGCTATATTGCCAAGAAGACATTCAAAAACAATAGAAAGCAAAAGAAATTTGAGCACAAAATGACCTTTTCTGCAAAATGGCAAATATGCAGATACGACTTTGTTGCATTCACATGACGAAACATGGCTTGTGGCAAAACGATAGCGTAAAAAATAAACATGGCGGCTTCGTTAAATCGTCTACTGCTTCGAATGTTAAGCAGGAAAATGGTGTTTTCTTCGCAAGGAATATTCCAATTACCATGAAAACCATCTGGTACGTCATATTTAGGGATATTTCATTATATATGTGCCGATAGATTCATACCAATAAATCCCTTTAAAAATATTAGTTAGGTTAAAGAATAAAAAGATTAAAAAGGCTGCACCTGAGCAGCTTGCACAGCGACTTCATTCACTCTACCCATGGACTATACCAGAATGGAATTACCTCCCCGACTACATCAGGACAGCTACTTCAATTGCCGTTTTAAAACTCAGTTGAGCTCCATTGACCTCGCCACCATTGCGCATAAGGCTCTTCACAATGAATATTTAGTTTCCTGTTGCCGCCCGCCCCTAAATGCCAAGAATCCCAAAATAATTCATTATTTTTCATTAATTCATTATTTGTGTTTTCCTTAAGAGTCAAGATTTTTTCCAAGTATTCTGAGATTTTTATTACACAAATACCTTACTATATAAGCAAGCTTCATTCAGAAATTTGCTTTTCAAAAATGCTTTTCCGACAGCACTTTTCACCCGACATTTTATTAAAAGACTTGAACTCAACATGGGTGGTCTTTTCAAGCAGTGCAAGTCAATTAGGAGCCATTGTTGTATTGTTAAGGTACATAATATAAATTGCTGATCAAGTTTCAAACGTGTATATTTTCAAAGATCAGGGATGCATGGTTGAAAGAGTTCGGGAAATATGGAGAGATGGGTGGGGGAGGGAAGGGGAGTATTTTTTGTGATTTCTGGATGGTTCATGGTGTTTTGGCTACTTTGTGTTTCAATAGTTGATGAGCATTTCCTGCACCCAAAATCGGCTATTTTGGTAGTCAAAATAACAAATTGTCAAAATAACAATTTTTAACCAAAGTGGGAAACTTGGATGGTTTCCCAGATTGTTTCTGGATGCATGGTTCCCAGTGTTTTCTTCTCCTTGTGTGTTCAGTGGCTGTGAGCAAATTGTGTGGAACCCAAATTGGCTATTTTGGTTCAGATGATCAAATAGTGATTTTCAGGGAAAATAGGAATGCCTAAGTTGTTTGGTTTCAAAATAGGCAAAATAATGATTTTTAAAGAAAAGTGGACACTTTCGATGGTCTAGATGGTGTACTTGTGTTTTGGTTCCTTTGTGTATCAATAGTTGTTGAGCAAAATTGCCCCTGAAAACACTCAAAATGGCATTCGGTCCCAAATGTTAAAATATGATTTCTTAAATTTAAAATTACATCACTTGGATGGTTTCTTAATGGTTCACAGTGTTTTAGCTCATTTGTGTGTCAATGTTATGAAATACCTGGTCCTGATTTCAACCAGTTTTGGTTCAAAATGGTCAAAATAATTGATTTTTTTTTAAAGAAAGCGTTAGGATAAGGTTGTTTGTCACTTTGGATGGTCCCAGGATTTTTTTCTGACTGTTTCTGTGTTTTTGGCTCTCTTTGATAAACACATAACAATAAATAGCAAAAACAAATTGCCATTTCCAGCCCAAAATGTCAAAATAATGATGTTCAAAAGTGGGGACTTTTTGGATGGTTCTGGGTAGGTTTGGATGGTTCCCGGTGTTTGTTGTGTTTTGTTTTGGCTCTTTGGTTTCAATGGTCGATGAGCACTGTCATTAGGGTGCCCATTTTACACAATTTTTTTAACATGAGGACCTTTAGTTCCCTGAAAGGATTTTATTTCTCTCTGGCCTGTATGGTAAGTTGGTTTCTTGTAATTCATTAATTTGACATCTAAAATGTAAAGGTCGATAACTGAAACAATAACAATTACAGATGACTAAAATTTATAGCGGATTACCAAAATTTTAAATTTGGTAATCCACAGGATGACTAAAAGTTTTGGCAGATTACCAAAATTTATACCTTGGTAATCCGGCGGATTACCACATTATTTTACCTATTTCTAACGCTGGTTAGAAACCAACTGTTACTTTGGTCTGTGGTGTAGTTTTCCCGGGAGGTTTCCAATTTTTTTTTATTTTTTACCATGTTGGTAAGAGTGACCATTAAAATAAAAACATACCGTGAAACAGAGAAATGATTGGGTATGTCAATTTCAATCGTGCACTGTTAAAAATGCTCTTAAAATAACGGCGTTTTGACTGTTAGCCGGGACTCAAAACGTGCAACTAACTGTAAAAAGGGACTCGAAACGTGCAAATGACTGTAAAAAAACGTGATTTTAACTGTTGTGAGTCCCAGCTGCCAGTCAAAACGCTGTTAATGAACATTTTTAACAGTGTGATGACTCTCTCCCAGTAAATACGCAACTTGAAAACTTCAATAGACCAGGATGAAAATTGCATTCAGAAGCATCTGCTATGCTGACACATGGAGTTAATTTACAACCCTTTACACCTTTCAATAACTTATTCCACGCAAATCAAACTTTTATGAATGTTATATGCTTTATAAACAGGAAAGAGATTGAGCGAATGGTAGCCTACTTGCTAGAGGTAGTTTCTGTACTGTGTGTGTTAAAAATCTATGTGATATGCATTGGAAGTGGAAATTTGTATCGCGGGGTTTTGAATCTGAAAAAAAATATGAATAATGAATAATGAAAAGTGACCGCCCCAATATTTTTAACCTGCAACAGGAAACTAAAAATTCCATCGTGACGTGCCTAAAGCTCACTTTAAAATTTAGTGCATCCAGCCCCTTCCAGCGTTACCTGTACAGTACGGGACAGCCACACCAGGCGATTGTACAGTAGCTGATAGATACCTATACAGATGCGACAAGAATGGCTGTGAATATCCTGCATCCGATGTAGCCTTTCAGGTCGATATCGGGGCTCTCTATGGGCAAATCCAAAACCCCTCTTATGTATTCCTCTAATTCATTTGCATTAATAAGGGGCAAAGTCCAAAAGAGGAGAGCAAAAATGAAACACGAGATAGCCATATCTGTGAAACTGTGATATTGTTGCTGACTAAACTCATAATTGAGATTGATGAAAACACGCCCATAAATATGTTCGTAATGCCCGTTTCCCAGAACATAAAACCCTGATGGCGCTTCTGGGGTAGCTGTTCTTTATATTAATTCTCAGCGAGTTTAAAAATCTCAAGCAGTGCTGTAAACTCGTCGAGTTGCGGCGCTGTAAACCTTGGATTTCGGCGCTGTAAACTCGAGGTGTAGCGCTGCAACTCGAGGCGTAGCTCTTGTCAACTCGAGGTGTAGCGCTGCAAACTCGCAATGTAGCGATATAAACTCGAGGTGTAGCGCTGCAAACTCGCAGTATAGCGCTGCAAACTCGCAGTGTAGCGCTGCAAACTAGAGGTGTAGCGATGATAGCGATCCAGTAGCGATGCAACTCGGGTTGCGGTGATGTAAACTCGATGTGTAGTGAAGGAAGCTCGGTTTGCGGTGATGTAAACTCGAGGAGTAGGGATGTAAACTGGAGGTGTAGCGAGGCAAACTGGATAGATAGCGCGGTAACTCGGCGTGGCGCGGTGTTACTCGCTGGGGATTTGTTAAAAAAAAAAAAAAAAAAAACGTGCAACTAACTGTAAAAAGGGACTCGAAACGTGCAAATGACTGTAAAAAAACGTGATTTTAACTGTTGTGAGTCCCAGCTGCCAGTCAAAACGCTGTTAATGAACATTTTTAACAGTGTGATGACTCTCTCCCAGTAAATACGCAACTTGAAAACTTCAATAGACCAGGATGAAAATTGCATTCAGAAGCATCTGCTATGCTGACACATGGAGTTAATTTACAACCCTTTACACCTTTCAATAACTTATTCCACGCAAATCAAACTTTTATGAATGTTATATGCTTTATAAAACAGGAAAGAGATTGAGCGAATGGTAGCCTACTTGCTAGAGGTAGTTTCTGTACTGTGTGTGTTAAAAATCTATGTGATATGCATTGGAAGTGGAAATTTGTATCGCGGGTTTTGAATCTGAAAAAAAATATGAATAATGAATAATGAAAAGTGACCTCCCCCAATATTTTTAACCTGCAACAGGAAACTAAAAATCCATCGTGAAGGGCCTAAAGCTCACTTTAAAATTTAGTGCATCCAGCCCCTTCCAGCGTTACCTGTACAGTACTAGTTCTGCTGAGCATAACCTTTTTGTCTTTCATTCATCTGTTAACATTTGGACATTATCGTATATCAGCTAACGTAAAGGTTATGCCGCTGTACATGGACTTGGTATCAACAATAAGCAAATGTCAAATTTAAAGTCATCTGACATCGTCAAGATTTTTCAAACTTACCTCAAACAGGACTGTAGCATCTTACAATACTACAAAACAAGAATCCACACATTGTTTTCATCCAAACGGCGAAAAAAAGTACTAATTGGATGAATTTTCAACGCAGAATTATTTACTCCCTAAAACTGTCATGAGTGAGTGGTTGCCAGTTTCGGAGTTTGGCGGGTCAAAGGTCGGCACGCGTTCATTTGTTGGTCAACAAAACAACGTGGGGATTCTTGTTCTGTAGTATTGTAAGATCCTGTTTGAGTTAAGTTTGAAAAATCTTGACGATGTCAGATGACTTTAAATTTGGCATTTGCTTATTGTTGATACCAAGTCCATGTACAGCGGCATAACCTTTACGTTAGCTGATATACGATAATGTCCAAATGTTAAAAGATGAATGAAAGACAAAAAGGTTATGCTCAGCAGAACTAGTACAGTACGGGACAGCCACACCAGGCGATTGTACAGTAGCTGATAGATACAGATACAGATGCGACAAGAATGGCTGTGAATATCCTGCATCCGATGTAGCCTTTCAGGTCGATATCGGGACTCTCTATGGGCAAATCCAAAACCCCTCTTATGTATTCATCTAATTCATTTGCATTAATAAGGGGCAAAATCCAAAAGAGGAGAGCAAAAATGAAACAGAGATAGCCATATCTAAGAAACTGTGATATTGTTGCTGACTAAACTCATAATTGAGATTGATGAAAACACGCCCATAAATATGTTCGTAATGCCCGTTTCCCAGAACATAAAACCCCGATGGCACTTCTGGGGTAGCTGTTCTTTATATTAATTCTCAGCGAGTGTTACTCGCTGGGGATTTGTTGTGCGTGGCGTGCCATACATGGCTATACAACGATGTGTCGACATTATGTCTTAGTAAGGTTGTAAAGCAAAAAAGCTACACTACAACAATTGGGTACAAGCAAGATATAAAGTTTATAGTGTTAAAACACGCTGCAGTCATACAAGAAACGAGGCGCCACCAGGTGCCTACAATTGCCAGTTACATTTTAACAAATCAAATTTCCCATTGATACCAGCGGGCTTCAGTGTGTTGAGAGTAGAGGCAATAAGTGATTGTTTAGCAATGTGACGCTGGTTGTCTGAGTTCGCACTGGTATTCAGCACTGCAGTAACAGATACATGGTTCAATGTGTGGTTCAAACTATTGACATGGACAGCAACTGGTTTTTGCCTGTTGTTGTTACGGATGGAACGGATGTGGTCGGAAAAACGAACGGATATGGGTGTTTTGGTTTCACCGATGTATAAATGACCGCACAGTTTGCAAATAATAAGCATAAATAACGTTCTTGCTCGTGCAAGTGAACGAAGACGTGATATAGTGTTTTCTTCCATTGGGGCCGGTAATACGGAGAGTGTTAAGAACATAGGGACACGTTTTGCAACGTGGTCTCTTACAAGGTGTCATTCCGAGGGGTTCTGGCGATGGATCTTTGGCATGAACTAGGTAATCGGAAATGTTTCTTTCACGGCGCCAGGCGGTGAGAGGTGGTTTGGTGAAGATATTATTGGTGGACTGGTGCTTGCGGAGGGTTTCAAAGTTCTTGATGATGATGTTACGAATTTTCAGGTTAGTAGGATGAAAATTAAGAGCAAGAGGGATCCTATCTTCCTGGCTAGATTTGACCGAAGATTGCAAAGCATTTTCTCTGTCAAGTGCAGTAACTCGTTGAAGAGCAGAAGATGTAATGTGTTCAGGATAACTACGGCAATGGAAAAAAGAAGTCATCTCCTCTGCACGTTGATTGAAATCATCGGAGTCGCTGCAGATTCTGCGTAAGCGGTGTAGTTGGGAATATGGGATGGATTTCTTGCAGCTGTAAGGATGATTGGATGAATATTTGAGGTAGCTATGAGAATCTGTAGGTTTATAAAATATACTGGTGGAAACTATGGAAACTGCAATATCAAGGAAATGAATGGAGGAGTCAGAGATGGTCCAGGTGAACTGAAGAGACGGTTGCAAACAAATTGAATAAATTGCTCCAGGTCGGCACGAGGACCAGACATAGTACCGATGATATCATCGATGTATCTTTTGAATAAATCCGGTTTTGGACCATTGTATGCTGAGAATAGTTGTTGCTCGAAATATCCTATGCGCAAACAGGCGTAACCCACTCCGATCTTCGAGCCCATACCCACACCTTTAATTTGAAGGTAGTGTTGACCGTTGAACATAAAGTGATTAAGTGTAAGGACCAGTTCTGTTAGACGTAGCACGGTGGAGGTAGAGGGTATCTGAATTTCCAGACGATCCATGAAGTACTTCAAAGCTAGAAGACCTTCATTGTTAGGGATGGATGTATAGAGTGAACATATGTCCATGGTGAAAAGGAGCTTACTCGATCCTTGGAAGTGCAAGTCCTTGAGAGTGCGAAGAGCATGGGTAGTGTCCTGTATAAATGTGGGAAGAGATTGCATTATAGGTTGGAAGATGCTATCAAGATATTGTGCTATGTGGACGGTCGGGCAGCTGTGAGCGGATACAATAGGTCTTCCGGGGTTGTCCTGATTATGAATTTTAGGGAGCATATAAAAGGAAGATGGTATGGGTGAGGAGTTAATGAGGGATTGGGCCGAAGTGGGTAGTTCCCCGTCTTCAATGAGATTATATTCACTGTGCATTTGATGAGTTTCTGGTAAGAGTCAGTTGGGTCTTTGTGAAGCCTCGTAGGTGGATTCATCTTGGAGTTGACGTAAGGCTTCGGAAATATACAAGTCCTTGGACCATACGACAACGGCACCCCCTTTGTCAGCGGATTTGATGAGAATGTTCTTGTTATCACGAAGTGAATTAAGAGCATTTCGTTCTCCGGGTGTAAGGTAACTTGACCTACAGATCCGTTGTTGTGATAGGTAAGCATTGATGTCATGGACTGGTTTATCGATGACTTCATCAAGGATTCGGATTTGACTAGTAGGTGGAGTCCAGGAAGACGGTTCCTTCTGTAGCCTTTCAAATAAGTCCAGTTCAGGTGTAGTGGTATCTTTTGTCGTGTTACCTATATAATAATATTATATAGTATAAATATTCTATATAATACATCTATATATATATATATATATAATATTATATTAATACTATATATATATATAAATTACAAAGTATAGACCTCCGGGAAGGCAACCGTTACTCAGGGTTTCACCAGGTATAAACCCTCACTTCGATCACTGGGTACCGATCGGTACCCAGTGATCGGTACCCAGTGATCGTAATGAGGGTATACCGTGAAACCGAGTAACTGTTGCCTTTCCAGAGGTCTATCTTGTAATTTATTTAAACTACGACGCTTCATCCTGTAATGGGATGGGCACTCTTAATCGCAAAGATGTCAACCTGTAAATATACTGTTGACTATGATGTTATATCTATATATATATATGTGTGTGTGTGTGTAGGTGTACTCTATCATGCAAAATTAAGGGTAATAGGGTATAGGGAAATTTTTAATTTACGGTTTCTGCTAGGAAGTTCCCTAGCACCGTTTTCGCGACATCATTTGGTACGTTAAGAATTTTAGACATGAAATTTAGGTAGCCCTATAAGTCTAGGGAAAGCGTTTCTTTGGAAGGGGACCCAGGAAAACATTTTTTTTTTTTAATTAAGTCGTAAGGACAGGTTCTGATTAATGTAAATCTGTTTAAATTTTATTAATGGGTACAGCTGATTACTTAAGTATCTGTCTAGGGTAAAAATTGTCTGTTTGCTCTCCGATTGAATAGTACAAGTTTCATGACCTCATCTTATCTTACGATGGTTTTTGTCCTTATTTTTGGACAAGTACTTCCCGTCTTGCGTGTTTTTGTTTGCCAACAAGACAGCGGCGTGAATGGTCTTCAGCAGCCGATAGACGCCGCCCTAACTCAACATCTCAACTCAACTCAATTGACAATCATACTGTTACAGATTGAAATCAGTGCAATCCTCTTCTTCTCTGGATGACTAATTCTCCTTCTGTATAGGGTTTACTGCAAATTTTAAATCCAGGGGTGGGTTCGGTCAAGTGGGCATAACTTACAACAATACTCCGTCGATCGCCACAAATGAGGTGTCAAAATACGCATAAATAAACACCGCTTTCAATTATATCCCATAAAATATAATACGATGTATCGTTTAGAGACAAATTTCAGGGGTGGGGAGTTACTTTTTTGGGTGTGTTTAGTAGAGATATTTGTTTCGGTATCTTTAAATAGAGTTTCCTAATTGTAAAAAATTACATGCGAAACAATATGGCGAAATGGTCACTGTTTTTGCCTTTTTTTTATTCCATGCGTCATTTACTTTTTCTACGTTGATATTTTAGAAATGTTCCAGTCCATAGTGTCATGATGTGCTTCCATAATACAACCTGAAACCCACATTTAAATGTAATCATTATTTAAAAGTTCATTTGCGTTATATCTCTTGCTTGTATCAAGCCCTCGTAACTGCCAACATCAATGCAGTGGACCCAGATGACTATGACGCCTTAACGATGCCGGTCTCACTTGCAAGCGGTAAGATAGAAATCTCCAGTGCTCTCATTTTCGTCGTGGCAGGGAAGGCGTTAATTTAGAGGACCTATATTAAGAGCGCCCCCATTAAAAAAAAGATATTTGTACACAGTTGCATTTGTAATAGGCTAGAAACACAATATACTGATCCTTGGGCTCACCCAAGTCAAGTTAGGATCATTTCGTAAGATTATGCTATTTCATAATGGACAGACGGACAGACAGAAATGTCAGGTTTCCAGCGCTGCCGTTGAATTAGGATCGGGAATCTTTGAATTTAATTACAAAATCTCTTTTTATGACGGATGCACATTGTTTTATCATTAAACGTGCATAACTATTACAAATTTAAAAATTGGAGCGTTCTTCAAAATGTGACATTAATGCTAGGCGGTGGCGACCAAGAAATCTCCAAATTTAGGCGTCGGACGTGGACGGGTCGTATGTAGGTCATGGGATCAACCATGACCATCGGTTTGTGGTTTGTGTCTGTATTGCTGTAATCTATTTTGATTCGGTTTGGTGAGATGCATATTGAAAGAGGCTTGACCGCAATATGCTGATTATTGCTTTAATGATTAAAAACAATTATTACATATTTGAAATGACGTTACAGATAAGATGACCTTTGGCAGTTACAATATATTCACGGAGTTACAACATCAGTATTTAGTCCAAGATTAATAGGAAAACACCCGGAAATAAATAAGCCATAGCTGATTTTTCAGGATAGTATTTTCAGGCACACATATCAAAAGTCCCAAGAGTCCCCCTTGAGCAAGGGGGTAAAGTTTGTACAGGATCAATTTTATAATGGTCCAATTGTCTTCAAATGTATACCAATGTTTGCGTCATGTCATAAGGATATAAAAAAGGTACAGTTTGCCTATCTGTACCTTTATCGTTTTATTTACTATCAGGGAAATAACGGTTCAAGGTCATACTAGGATAAAGCTCTTCAGAATGCTCTGATTCTTTTCAAAAGTGTATCAAATTGTTCGTCTCGTTGTGTATAAACTGAAAAGATATATTTAAATAGTTGAAGTTTTTTCCTTCTATAGTTATAGGGCTCATTATGACAGGTTTCTACAGGGTCTATGGTCACAAGCCACTGCCCTATAAGGTCAATAATTAAAAGATATAGATGGAATGAATAAGCATTTTTTGCCATAATGTGACCATACAACATGTACGAGTAACTTGGGATTAATTTAATTAAAATCGGACTGTTTTTGAAATTTTACCCCACGATGACCTTGAAAGATCCTCAAACTAAAGGCCAAAAGTTAACAACCCATACATTTTTTAATCAGTGTGTCAAGAAGAATACAATAGTCCATGATTTAGCCCAATTGAATAATTTTTAATTTTTTACCCCTATATAAACTTTAGCCCCTTATTACTCGATAAGCACAAGGGGGACTCTTGGATATGTTGCTTCTCACAACATCGCCCACTACCCTGCACCCCTCCGTCGGCTTATTATTTCCACCTTTTCTCTGTACACAGACCTAAAGTTCCAGGACTAATTGATTTTGCCCCCTTATATTTTAAAAAGCATTTTAGTCGAGTTCTTCAAAACTTGTTTGCCCCTAAAATCGAATAGAAGTACGTAACTTTACGTTCTTTTATTTTCAGCAATGTAAATTTATGATGTTCTGCTATTATGAGCCAAATTGTATGGAAAAGCCCTTGGAAACTTGACTAGTTTTCAATTTTTGGCGGTGAGAATTTGGTGCCGAAATACATAAAAAACGGATTTGGACCTCCATTTGGATTGTACAGCCGATTTCATTGGTTGCCTATTTGCCCCATCAATGACCAGGTTTTGGTTAACAATTCCAAAGGCAAAGTAGTTTTCGGGGGGGGGGGTCCAATGAGTTCCTCCACCCCCCCCCTCCCTTATACACCAACGGGAGGTGCGCACGACTTTTATTTAAACTTTACTGTAGAAATATAGCTTAAATTACAAACGAGGGGCACCATTATGCACGTATTGCACTTAAGGATAAGGAGATGTTGCGCTTCGCCGGCAGCCAGCCTGATGAAGCGAAATGAATGGTAATAATAATAATAATGATAATAATAGGCGACAGCGCTTATGGCTGTTTAGGGCTGTATAAAAAGCTGAATAACTAAAACAATAACTAGTGCACCCCCCCCGTGTGTGACATTTTATCTATGCTGTGTGTGTGACCTTTAACCTCCGATTTGTTCTTTGCATCAGGTCAGCGGTCCTTTTGACCAAATTTTGTGATTAGGTTATTTTCTAGGCAAAATGACCCTATATATGACCTTTGACCATTTGCGTCACTCTGAAACCCTGCAAACAAAGGTCAGGACTGCTCATCCCCTAATTATTTGCCAAATATCAGCTCCATATGTCAAAGCATAACCAATAGAATATAGTGGACAGACTCGCAAAGGATCTCATTTTCTACGGTATAGGCATTTCTAGAAGAGGCCCTTTCAAATTGAACCTCTAGATGCCTTTGACCTTTTGTACACTCTGATAACAAATGGTAGACTTTCCTCCCTACACTTATGCAAAATATCAGCCCCATATGGCTGTCTCTTCCTCTTTTTTGTGTCTGTCTGACCGCGCTATTTTCCGGAGAGAGGGTCTCACGTTCCTTGAAACTACTATACTACATACCATTACTATACTACTACTAATACTACTACTACTACTACTACCCACTACGACTTCGCACTAACTATTACTACCTAATACACTACTATACTTACTATACTACCACTACACTACCACTACGACCAATACCACTTACCGCACTACTACTACTACTACCACTACTACTAAACTACTACTACTATACTAATAATACGACTACTACTACTACTACTACTACTACTACACTACTACAATATTACTAATGCTACCCACTACTACCACCACCGCCACCAACAACAGCAACAACACATCCACTCTTGTTCTAACCACTAATATTCTAGTGGGTTTTGTTTTTTTTTGCTTATCATTTTAAATTGGTATAGTGTAACCATTCTGATCTCAATTACCATCACAGCATGAGGATAGGACGTGGAGTCGTTGGAATCGTTTGAGCTTGCCCTGATATCAGACGGAAACAAAGTCAGAGCTTCTACTGTATTTATCGTGGATATGATGGTATAATCTTAGATAATATTCTATTTCTATTAATTTTATGTTTTCCATCGTTTTATCTGTTTATTTAATTCGTTCATTTATCTTTCTTAAGTAAGGAATTTGATTGGAGCTGACTCAATTTAAAATCAATCGTCTCTATTGCACTGGTTACATGTACATGAATGCCAAAATTGTGGATGGTTTAAGTCGACCAATCAGTACGTAAATCATGGTGTGTGTGTGTGTGTCTGTGGTGTGGGGTGTTGTGTGTGTGTGTGTATGTGTGTGTTGGTGTAGGTGTGTCAAACAGTGCTATATAATCAGATTTTGCTTAATATTTTGTCTAGCTTCAAATTAATACGGAAGCGGATTGTACTGTGAGCCTTAGATTTGGGTTCCATGTGATCGATGTTTGTAGCTAAAAACCCCAAAAACACACAACCCCCATGTGAGCTTTCAGTGAACGCCTATGGCGATTTAAAGAGACACTTACCACATTTAGAAAATGGTGCGCACTCAAGATTTTTTATTTGATATTTTCGACATTAGTGTGAAGCTATTATCATGAGTATGAATCTGGTGTAATTTCATGTAATAAACATATTGGTGAGAAAAAATACAACGGTGCATAAATAGGCTAAAAAAATCACGAATGTCTTAGCCAATATGTGTAATAGGTGTTATGGTTGGATATTTTGTGTTAAAATAAGTCTGTATTTTCCAAGGTCCTAGATATCATTTGATAATTATAAGAAATCCGTAGTTCAACAATTCTCATGTCGACTTTGACATGTACACTTATAAACTTCGTGGTGTGAATAGTTCAGTGACATCACAAACCTATCAAAATATCTTAATTCCTGCAGTGGACTATTGTTTTGAGAGGCAGACGTATATAGACGAGGAAGGGGACCGTTCCATTTCAATAACCGTACTCAAGAAAGATATAAGTGGTGCAATCAGTAAGTGAACATTATTTATCTTGGCACGTTCGCGTCGGAAAAAATGTCATTTTTTTGTTTTCTTATAAAGTAAGTAGGGATGCATACTTGCACACTCATATTAGTATAGTCAGCAATAATTCCAACCTGGACTTGGACTTAACACGAATTTAAGTCCGTTTTAACGTAGATTTTCCTCAGACTAGGCTAATCATCAAATCGACTTAATGGAGAAGATCCTGGTTTTGACATTGTTCTAAGTGTCATCCACTTGTTGAGTTGTCAAGATAATTATTTTTTTTTCAAAAACGAAATCGGATATGCAGACTTAATCAACTTTTAAATATCAAAATACTCTAGACAGAATCAGTTAGCAACTTTGGTAACACTAAATCATTTTTGTGGCAAATACGACTTAACATTGAAGCGGACAAGGTATTGCTTCTCCCGTTTGTGGACAACAAGGGTTCCACGTGGACCACCCCCTACCGAAGCCACTTTCCCGAAGGAATTTTTTACACGAAATTTATACCACATATGTAGGGTCATAAGACAATAACACATTAATTAAATTAGAATTCCAGAAAGAAACCTACAAGTTAGAGGCAAAGATTATTAAAAAAAAAGGAAACACAAATTAACACGACCTCGTTTCCACAAATTATGTGGAATGAAGTATTTCTTAATATGTGTTCTAAAAGGTTCAAACTAACTATATTGAACACAAATGATTTCATTTTAATATATCATATTTTGGTAGGTAGCATTGTCTGCCGTGTAACTTTCCTATTGGTTTGTAAAGTGACGAGATGAAGATATGGCAGAAGCAAAGTGATCGCTATCAGCATATAAAGGGTTAACTAATTTTATATTGTTATTTTTTGCTTAATTACAAGAATATGTCAATCCTTGAACAAGGCCAAATATTCATAATTACTTGTTTGAATTGCTTTTACTGACACTCCCGTTGGTGGACAAGGATTTGCACTAATTATCTATTAAAGCAATATTAACACATTTTTGAAGAGCGCCCCCAATTTCCAAAATTTGATATTTTTGCACAGCTATGTTGGTAATTGTAATTGTCTAGAAAAAAATAAAAAACTTAAAAAAAGCAAAAAATAAAAAAAATGCGTATTTTCATAAAAATGGACGATTTTTGTAATTAGAATTGGGATCCTAGATTGTATACTTAACGGCAGAGCTGGAAATGCTAATGTTTATGTCCGTCCATGATGAAATAGTGCCACCTCAAGAAAATGACCTCTAACTTGACTTGCCTGAACCAAAATAAACAACTAATAGATGAGCGTAGATACGTACATGGCGCTATTTCCCGGCTATTTCATTTTGGAAGGCCGTTTCCAGCAGGCGTTGAATTATTATCTGGGATCCCGATATTTATTATTCTAGTTACAAAATTCATTCGTTTACGACACATGGACATTGTAGAGCTTAAGGTGATTGGGTCACGTTAGCTGCGCGCACCAGTCCCCAAGCAGATATTTCTGCCAAAATTGTGACTTGGCATTCCTAGCTGTCCGCGCGCGTAAAAACCACCCTTGCGTACGCTGTGCGACCTTCCGAAGATAGCAAGCACTCTTTGGCTCTTTACCTGTTTCCAATGAAGTAGGCCTATGAAAAAAAAAAAAAAAAAAAACGGTGACCCCATATTTTTATTTCTGATATTTGACGTACATCGATGAAAGTTCATTTATACGAAATCTTAACAAAATTTATCGAACGGATCTATCGTGACCCAATCACCTTAACCATTCACAGGTATAGTTTACTAGCCAGTTACCAATGCAACCGTGTAAAAATCTCAATTTTTTGAAAAATTGGGGGCGCTCTTCAAAAAATGTGCTAATATTGCTTTAAAGGAGTGATGAATTTTGATATTTACTTTCTTGAAAAGATGGTATCCAAAAGATAGAAACATACAAAACACGAGAATCGGAAATAGTACATCGTTGGTAAAACTGGCAAAATTTCATTTGCGGGTCCCTTGAACCCCCTTTCCACTTGTTATTGAAAAAATGCCAATCTAAGCAAGTAAGTGGTTGAAGATAGTACATATTTGCACAGGTAAAAACTTGTTTACCACCTTTTTATATAGTTGTCGTTAGGGAACATGAAAACAAACTAATTCTGTTCATTCAATATCAGTAGCCTGGAAACTTGTCGCCCAATGCATCTGTCAGTCTGTATGATTAATGTATACTTTGGTTCCATAACGACCAATGGCAGGCCAGGTTGTTGAACCTTTATATCTAACCTTGAAAAAGTACACACTTTCACATTGGGTAAAGCTGGGTTCACTCAAAATATGATGTCAGTGTACTATTTCTGTATGTATTATCCTCTCGATACGAAGCCGTGCGTTTACAAAAACAACTATTCAAAATCAGTAGTCCGAAAACTTGCTTGCATCGAATTTTTGGTGACTTGTACCGCATGATTACTCTCCATGCTAATATCGTATGTTATCGTGGAACTATGGCCAATATTCTCTTCATTCAATATTAGTAGCCTGGTAATCTTGTTTGCTTTGAATTTTTGCCACTTGTCCCCCATTATTGCTCTCTGTACCAATAATAAAATGTTTTGTGGAACTATATATCTCGAGATTCTAGACATATATGAGCTGTATTCTGAAAAAAGGGGCAATATGTAGAATAGCCGTTAATATATTAAGCATTTTACATGTGGTGATATATGCACAACGCATGGCTGCTTCATAATGACTGCAATTGTGAGATCATTAACATTGGTATATTTGTTGAGTTTCTGAGGGTTAGATATCTGGATCTATAGATAAATGGGATTGTAAACTCAATAATACACAACTTCTTAATGTGTAGCCCCGCAAAATGGCGACTATGTTAAAAAAAACCACGCACGATTTGTAAAGAGCCGTGTACTTGGGATCATAGACCTGTTCAATGCGACGAATGTGATGAGTGGTACCATGTTCAGTGCATGGGGATGAATACTATAAATTATGAGATCCTAGAAAATTCCAACACATCCTGGACTTGCCGCAAATACGGCATTCCTAATTTAGTACGTCCCTATTTTCTCAATAATCTTTAGAAACATCAATAGCTTTTCTAGCCTTGGCTGCAGTAGTGCTATTAGGACTGATAAAATACCCTTAAGCTCACCAGTATCGGCCTCATCACCTAAAGACAAAGCACCAGCTAAAGAGAAAATACCCAATTTGGAAACATCAAAAACAAAGTTGCCGATTTAGTGGCTTGTTTGAATGCTCACTCCCCAGATAAAGTCCTGGGCTCCGAAACATGGCTAAATGGCTCCGTCAACAACAAAGAATTTTCCTGGGATTACACCGTAAAAGGAAGGATCGAAAGGACTTATACGAATGGGTGCTTTAAATAGACCTGATTTAGATGCTGATTATGAAATTGTGTGAGCATTATTACAACTAATTGGGTGCAAAACTATCACCATATAGTAGGGTTATTAATGAGAATCCCATTCTAGAAGTTTGGGAAGAAGGTTTGAAGATGTTTTTCTATAGTTTGAAGGGTGCTGAATCAAAATTATTGGGTCCAACCTCTGGGAAATGTGGGGAACTTTGTAAAATAGGGGGTAAAATTAGTACAGGTGTAAATTTGAAATCGTGTTTATCGTGTTTAAATGTACACCAGTGTATTTGTCTCATTATAAGGATTAAAAACTTTTGTATAGGTTCCCGCCTTTCGTTTCACGGCTACAGCCCTGATAAGGTTCAAGGTCATTCTGGTGCCAAAAAAATCCAGTGTTCAAATTTTGTTGAAATCAGTGTCAAATTATTGCCCTGATCATATTGAAGCAGAAAATTCATTTCAATTCTTTGGGTGACAGCTCTGTATACAATTTGAGATCACGTTTTGGTGACCCCTATAGACCATGTAGACCCTTGTTACATTTTGCCCACTAATTACGAAACCAAATGCCAAACATGGTAAAATTAGGCAAGACGAACAATTTGACACCATTGTCAACACAATCGGAGCACTGGGTAACGTTTACCCCAGGATGACCTTGAACCTTAATAGGCTGCACCTATTTAACTAAAGGTCTTTGTGGTGGGACAGACAACAACTGATTGGGCGAAAATAACAGATGATAACTAAGTGATTTGGAAACCAGATGTGCAACAATCTCTTTTTAGATGTATATGTGTGTATGTATAGGCAACAAAATGTATATTTCTAATACTTTCAAAATTACCGGACTTTGGCACAAATCTGATCGCAAAATCATGCCGAGATACTTTTGTGCCAACTGTATTATGTCTCTATAAAGGAGGCTTGGAGGGAATGAGGAGTTGAATAAGTTTGGTAAGAGCGTTGTGTCACATGATCACTAAAGCATATTTCTTGTACAAAACTAGGTAACACTGCATCAAATGACCTCCATCCTTTAGGCTATGAAAATTGATATTTATCTACCACTAATTGCAATTGTCAAACTGCTAAAAAGGGCTTGTGGAATGACATTAAAAGTCAACAATTGGAAAAAAGGTGGAACATGCAAAAACCGGGGTCAAAATAAAAAGTTTTCTATTTGTGACTATTTTGTTCACAGTCCTGTTCCTCTGGTTATGCTGTTAAAAAAATATGTAAAGTTTGTCCTATTTGTGAACAATAGTAGCTAAAGGGAGAAAAACGGTTCAAGGTCATTCTGGGCTTCGCTTTCGTTGCGTTTTGATACTAAGTACGGTTAACCCTCGCACATCGATTTCTACTCGCCGCTTTGCTCTCCGCTTGAATTACGTATACTCGAAAGTAAAGAAATTCCGATGACTTCATCTCCTGTAATCGACTGGGAGATTTTTCATCAAGAATTTTGAGACTCATATTTTGGATGAATATATCACGTAAGTTTGGTTTTCCCTATCAAAATCTGGCATTTTTATGGTTACTTCGATGCATGCTCTACCGATTCAACATGTATTTACATGCAGAGTATTTTTCTGTACGGAAGAGATTTTTGATGAATTTGCCTAATTTGTGGCAATTTGCCCTGGCGTCTCTTAATTATATTGGTGCTCCTAGTGATAAAACGTAAATTCACATCATACACCGGTTCCCTGCGCCTTGGGCTCGGACTCTTTGGTCAGTTGTGAAGTGGTGAGAGACCAAAGTCGCAGGGAACCAGCGTATGACCTGGTACGACCTTTCTTCGACCAGGGAAGACGGAGAGCAAATCGTTCATGTATTTATATTGAGTGAAAATCGTTGTGCCTCGTCTTACCAATGGGGTAGTTACCACCAGTGAACTTGCCAAAAGTGTTGTAAAAAACTTCCGGGTAATCAATTTCACACCTGAACATTTTAGCGAAAAATGTGAAGATAGTATCTTTACCGATGTTAGGGTATGCCGCCATATTTAGAGGTTGCTACATGCATGTACTTGTGAGATAATTAAAAATTAAAACCGTGTGAAACTCTGATATCTAATTAAATGACCAATATTGTATTATGTCCCATACATGTAGCTTAATGCTCATATCCATGATCTTGGTCAACAACTGAAACTTTCACAGTAAAAATGTACCACGGTGACATTTCGCATATATGTCGCTAAATTGAATTTAACAAAAGTGCCCAAGCTAAAAACTTCCGTTAGTGCCGGTGGGGGGGAGGGGGGGGGGGTTCTGTGGCAAACCTAGATAACCCCTTTCCCTTGGCAGTTTGATCATGAAACTAACACAATGGGCGTCACGTAAGAACCACATACCGATAATGAAAATCCGAACTTTGACCTTTTGACCTATGGCCAATTGAAATTGTCACTCTCCGAACAAAAAGTGGTTCACACATCCTCAGCAACTTCAATATAAGATTTGGATTATATGTACAGTAGAATAACTAATCAAAATAATTTTAGCATAATATAGCCAAATTTATACCATCTTGTATTTTTCTCAGAAAGTTCAAATTCACCTTGGCCTTTTCCATAGATTTACACAGTTTTACTTTTAAATTTAATTTTGTAATGAGTGTGTTCTTTTAAATTTAATTTTATCATGAGCAGATGAGTGTGCTCTTAAAAGAGCACACTCATGACAAAATTAAATTTGATGCTATCAGTATATAAAGGATTATTTGATTTTAGTATTATAAGTTATTGGTTGCCTCCTAAGGTTTATATATCTGAGCAAATAAATCCAAATATTTAATTACTTATTTTTTTTTTAATTAGTAAAACATCTCGAAAATATCTCGATTTTGTCACTCCCGTTGTGGGGGTCCTAGGGACCCAACCTAATTATTCTAATGAAGCCGTGAGCGGATTTATAAATTTATTCGTTTCTTATTTGTTTATTTATTTATTTATTTATTTGTTTATTTATTTTATTAGAAATATATTCATAAATCAGACAATTAGCAAACAGATCCTTGAAAAATTTCATTGCGTAACCGAGATATCGCAAAAAAACAAATGTAGGGTCCCATGGAACCCCCTTGGACACTTACGTGTTAAAGCGAAAATTTTGACAATTGGGTTTTCTTTTTTTAATTTAGTCATAACATATTGCATTAAAACTAATTCGTTACAGACGACATGAATTAAGTGCCTTGCGTGTTTGGTAAAAGTTTTCACTTTCTTTGTCAATTTGAAAGGAATTCAAACGTCAGATGGTGATGCAGTATTTTCTAGCGACTACGGCATCATAACACAAGATGGTTCTTCGAGTGTTCTTCCCAATCCATTAGTTTGGCCTGATGGAGAAAACAAGCTTGTTGCAGATATAGCAATAATGGATGACAATGATCCAGAGTGGCCCCAGGTTGAGTTTTTCAACGTAGACCTTCTGAACGGTGACGACATCTTATGTAGTACCAAGGTCTTAATAAAAGATGACGATGGTAAGATTGTCGATTAACGATTTTATGTCCCTCAAGCGTGCCATATTAGGATACTGCTCGCATCTCCCTGTTGTAGGCCCGGGGTAATATAACCCTGGACATGCGTTATGTATAGAATCCACATCATGCCACGCACAAAACGCTAATTGGTGAAATCACGAAATCCTTAAGCCATCAGGAAGGTTTAGCCAAATTGGTTTCCTGAAAGGGTACAAAACTATACTTATTATTCAGCCTACAGTACACTATCCTCTACGCAAAAATGTTGAAAAGTATGACACGTCATTTGTACAAACGTAAGGATTCCAAAAAGGCATAGATTGTACTATCTACAACCCAAGTTTTGGAGTAAAGGTGAAAACAGCAAAAACAGGTAAAGGTTAAAAATTCAGTGTACAGGGGTACATTTTTAAAGGTACTCTCCAATTTGGTTTAAAAGTTTACATATGATTGACGTAGCTCATAGATTAAAATAGACTAGTTTTGACGTGTTTTAATGCTTACTTTCCAAATAAAGAGGAAAAATAAGGTCAAGGCCCATTGAATACAATGGACGGGAATTTTGTTGCCGACTACTTTGGTAACTTGGCATTTTAGACAGTCAAACCTATTCTTATTTTTATCCTATGACTCCACCAATAATGTGCACCATATTTTATCCAAACAGAGCAGCTTTGAATTGACCTTGTACAACTGAAAATGAACCTCTTTTTATTGATCTTTGCTGTTTTTAGCTGTGTTTACTCCCAAACCTTGGCTATAGTTAGACGAACTATACTTTTTTGGGAATCCTTAATCCTTATGATCAGACAAAAATGTGGTATAATTTTCAACATGATTGAAAGAAATTAAAAATGTTGACCCCTGTGTAAACCTTGATTACCCCTTACCTGGCGAGTTCCATTCCAGAAATGCTTATCGGCATTTTTGTGTATGCCATGGTATACTGATTCTGCATAATAAGTGTCGTTTTGTCCCCTTTCAGGATCCGAAAATGTGCTCGGCTCATGGACTAATGGCTAGTTTCACGATTTTTTCAGACAAACTAATGTACATCAAGATCTATACTCGATTCGCGCTGATGTGCTGGAGCTGGGGAAAGTTTTGGGTCATATCCATTAGGTGAAATGGAAGAAGCATTTATCTCCCAAGAAGCCGCGTTGCTGCCTAACAATAGAAAGTGACTTCAAAGACAAATGGGCCAAGTACAAAACTTAATTTTGTTTAATGTTACTTTTTCTGAAATGCAGGTTTGTTACAGTATTAATAAACCGATTTATGAATCATTCACATCGCTCACTGTAAAAGCGGTGTTTATGAATAAAATTTCTTCACATCTTCACTGTATCCTCGTGGATACATCCTACCAAACTGATAGGAATCAGATGTTCAATAAGGGCATCCAATGGGTGGTAGCCCCTCTTTAGGTGTGTTTGTTACAAAAAATGACCCAGGTAGACGAGCGTTAAAATTATATTCCCCCAAATCTGATACGTTTGTTGTTGCCTCCAAAAAACTTTACATTAAGAAACATTCTAAGCCTTGTTTTGTTGTTCATTGGTTAGAGCGTATTTTTCATTGATCTTTTCAGTCAAAGTGTATCCACCATGTAACAACGTAGGATTATGCGTAGGTCCAAGATAGTGCCTCCTGCGTAGACCCATATACAGGTCCTCGTGTTTGACGGGTAAGTGATAACTTTTCATGTATCCTTGATTTAACCTAGACGAAAGAAATCAATCAACATGTACGGCACATGAATCTTCCTTCAACTCCAGTGATGTCTATACAACAAAAAAATCATCATCATCATCTCTTCTTCATCTTCATCTTCATCTTCTTCTTCATCTCTTCTTTTCATCTTCTTCACTTTCATCTTCTTCATCTTCTCATTCCCTCTTCATTGATCTTCTTCTTCATCATCTTCTTCATCTTCTTCTTCTTCTTCATCTTCATCTTCTTCTGTCATCATCTTCTTCATCTTCATCTTCTTCTTTCTCTTTCTCATCTTCATCTTCATTATCTTCTTCATCATCTTCTCTTTTTCATCTTCATCTTCTTCTTCATCCGCGGCGGCGGCAGCAGCTGCGGCGCCGGGCAAGCGCAGCGGCGGCGGCGGCAGCAGCAGCAGGGGCACGGGGGCGCGGGACGGGGGTGCGGAGAGGAGTGGGTATCGCAATAGACCGCATTGTGGAAAGGGAGCTATCCGCTGATGTGAAGTACTCGTCGACAAGTGGGGTGCAACACCATGGAGCCGACGACGACGACGACTACGACGACGACTACGACTACGACTACCAAGACTACGACTACTACTACGACGACAACGACTACGACGACGACTACTACTACGACGACACGAGTAGAGGAGGAGAGGAGGAGGAGGAGGGAGGAGAGGCACTACGACGACCACACGACTACTACTACGACGACAACGACCACGACGACTACGACAACAACCACTACTACGAGAATACTACTACCACGACCACCACCACCACGACCAGCAGCAGGGCCTGCCGAGGGATGCGGGGCAGCGGAGGACCCGCAGCGGCGGCAGCTGCAGCGGCTGCGGCGGCGCGCCGCGCAGCGGCGGTCACGGCGCGTCACGGCAGCGCTGCCGCTGCGGGCCACAGCGGCGGCGGCTGCAGCAGCAGCAGCGGCAGCGGGGGTCGCGTGTTAAGGGTTGCTGATAGGAGTGGTAATCTCAATATACCTCATTGTTGGGAAAATATATCTATCCGCGGATGTGAAGTACTCTTCTAAGAAGTTTGGGGGCCACAGCCCAGGGGATCGTCCGACGACTACTACGACTATACTACTACGACTACTACTACGACTACTACTACGACTACGACGACGACGACGGCTACGACTACTACTACGACTACCACTACTACTACCACTACCACGACTACTACGCAACACCACTCTACACTAAGACACTACCACTACCACCAACCATCATCATTGCCACCGATGAGGAGGGGCCTGCGACTCGTGGTGATGGGGTTTTGAGAGAGTAGAAGTGACATTTTTTTCACCGTTGTATTGGCATGGTTTAGAAATTAATTAATCCCTCATTGTTGAAATCTCTCCACTAATGTGGAAAGTACCTTTCTACGAAGTTGGGTGAACGCCATTGATCCTACTACACTACTACTACTACTACTACTACTACTACTACTACTACTACTACTATACTACTACTACACTTACTAACACAACTGCTACTACTACGTGTGGGAGAGCGTGGCCTAGCGGTTAGAGTTCTTGCCTGTGGGCGCAAATTTACAACAACAAAATAAGGGTTCGAATCCCAGTGGGTCACTTGTGGGATTGGGGGTGTTCTGGGTGCTCATTCTGGATTTATTCTGTGTACGAGCTAGTGATTAAATACATAATACCGCTCTCTCTCCATGGTTCCTTGGAATTGGGCAAATGAATCATTAAAGCGTCCCGTCCTTCGGAGTGGACTTTAAGCCGTCGGTCCCGTACAAGAGTCACAAACATCGCAGTCAGTATCGAATAAAGTAGGATATAAACCCCTGGCTTTTCCCAGGTCCGCCCCCAGTCTCAAAAAAATGCTGCCATGTTAGGAACGTCTGTATCATGGTTACACGCGGCCCCGGATCAGTTCACTCCTCACTAAATCCTGACACCAACCACAAGCCGTGCCCAATGACTTGTGGATACGCTAAGAAGAAGACTATCCACCACTACACATCATTGCCGCCGATGTATTAGGGTCATCCATGCTCTGCGATTGGGGTCTTCAGAGAGTAGAAGTGAAATTATTTCACCGTTGTATTTGCATGGTTTAGAAATTAATTCAAAGGATATATTTTGATTAGATCTGAATGAAATTTCAATTGAACAATGAAGAGTTGGTTCCAAAAGGGGAGGTAATCCACTTTTGTCAAATGGTTCTGTTTCGTTCGTTCTGTCGTGCAAGTCCAAAATCACAGTGGAAGATCCGTCTATGTAACCAGCTGCAGTTCATCTCCAGGTTCTGATCAGGCCTGGAATTCCTCTTGGGGACTATAGGTGAAGACCTCACAGTCACCCACGATGTGGCCACCGGTTCCGGCTCTCCACAATCGCAGAACGGGCGAAAGCTCCGCTCCGACCCCCCGCGAAGGAAGTTCACCGTTTACGACCACGCCCAGCTCTGAGTCTTGCCGAGGTGGAACCCATGGCACTCTATCAAGGTCACAGCCTTTGGGCTTGCTAGATGGGCTGTCACAAACTGCTTTAGGTCAAAGGCAGAGGAGCGGACCATGGATCCATACCATCTGTCACCGATCCAGGATGATCGATAGGGATACTGTGATTGCAGTGTATGGATTGGGTAGCAAAGTGATTCCGTGGAATTCTCATGATCCTCAAAGGGGCCGTGTTTGTGAGAAAAATGATGAAAGAGTGGTGCGAGCAAACACATTTTAAACCGTTGTTCCACCATATGTATAATGTTCGGGTCCGAAATGATTTCCAGAAATTTCGGCCATGTTCTATCAGATACAATCAAGGGAACATGAATTAATAAGATTATATTTTGCAAGTCACACATAACACATTTGATTGTTGCAAAAATGGTCATCAAAATTACCAAAAACTCAAAGAAATTTTAGTTTTAATTTCAAAAAGTTTGCGGAGGCAATTTGAATTGCAGTTTATGTTTGTGCGATTGAAAGAATTTAGGGGTCCATTAAATTGAAATACAGATTCCTTCTAGAATGGTACTTTTCAAAAAAATTTCAAGATCATTTTATTCCACAAGGGGTTAAATCCAGTTTTTAAGGTTCCATTATAGGATAGAAAATAAACTTAATCAAGGCGGGATAGTAGTACAAGATGCCTTATTTAAAAAAAAAAAGATTTTTCTAATATTTTCCTTGGAAATAAGCATATTTAATAATTCCCATCGTCTTAACACGGTGTATTAGTGGGGTGGCTACAACCCCTGGAAATTCGGGTTTTTAAGCTTTCTAAATGATGGCGATTGACTAGGTTTTTATAAACATCGCGTTTTAGAGTCAAACCGTGGCAGAATATTTTTAAAAAGTACCATCAAATATTCTTAGATGGCAACACCCCCTACTGCCACCCCTATGAACACACCTTAAAATAAACAGCACATTTTTGAAGAGAAGAGCGGCCCAAAGTTATTCCAAATATTTTGAAGAATTGCAAAGTTGATGGGTATTGGATAGTAAACTAACATATATATCACTATATCCTACCTTAGAGAGACACTGATTTTGTCGTATGAATATTCTTCCCATGGTCGCAAAAGAAGAAGAAATTGACAATTAGAATAATTTAATAGCGGAGATCAGAGATAGAATAATCACCGGCTGCTGGAAAGGAAAAAGTCATTCCAATATGAAATAGTTTAGAGGTTACATAATGCAAAAATATCAATTTAAAAATATCGAGGGGCGCACTATTTTTGCAAATGTGATTTGCCAGTTGTCTCTTAAATACAAATCGGAGTCTTACAATCGGGATCACGATTTTAACTAACAATCGTTTCTTTTATATCAAATACGCATATTGACCGTTGTTGTTCTTAGCTATGGTTTATAGACAATTTAAAAAACCCAACTGTGTGAAAATCCTCCAATTTTGAAAATGGGGCGCAGCTTCCAACAAAAGTGCTCATTATTGCTTTAATCTCCTCCATGTCATAATATTGTCTCCGTTCTCTGCTTAGAAATTTGCACTTGTCAAAACAACGGGTTTTGCCTGCCTCATGCGAATGAATGTTGGTGTCCAAGGGTATACTGGAACGAAGTGTGATCTTGTAAGTCTGCTACGCGGATGTCACTAAGTTACAGTCAGGAATATCGCCAAATATGGAGATGAGTATTACACAGCAATGCCTTGATTAAAATCTTCCAATTGAGTAGTGTGGTCATGTATGGTCAGTTGCTTATCACACAAACCCATAATGGTGACGCATTTGGCAATAGTCCTGATTAAATTTATGCTAAAACTCCATTATCGAAACCGATATGCTTTATTTATTGAAGTACCTTCAAAGCACCATGTGAGCATGTGCAAAGTATGTTTAACAAGAATAGTCTTTTAAAAAGACAACCATCGCTTAGCGAGGATGTTAGTACTTAATATGTTAGTGTAAATACTTGAGATCAAGGGAACCTCCCTAGTATTAGAGAGATTATATAACCACAGTGTATAATTATGTCAGGCATCAAATATACTCATGCATCAACCTTTAATTTTGAAATATACCCAAACACCCCTATTTTTTGCATTTGCAATCCCTGTCACCGAATGCACCTGGGTTTTGAAATGCCAGCCTTACATCCATTTCAAAGGGCACTTTCACACTGTACTATGGCCAATTTGCCCCAATTTCCAAGAAATAAGCCTGTCCCCTGTTCATCATTCATTCACAAAATATCTCCTGAAAGTGTTAGTATTTAATTTACACAGCTGGGTTATTTCTTGGTAAAAGAGTAAGTGAACAAGTATCAATTACAGTTGAGTTCACAAGGAGTTCCATAGCCTACAACTTCCTTGTTATTACTGTGGGTAGTTTTTCAATCAAAATACCCATTACACCAACATTACAAACTTCAAACTTACAGGAACCAGGTTTTAAATCAATGCTTGTGTTATCTGGGCATTGTACTCTTAAGACCATGGATCAGATCATCCATTATGTGTCTCAATGAACTAGGAAGTTATCCACTGTGATGGGCGGGTTGTCATCCAATCAAACGTTTTCTAGCTGCTTAGGTAATGTAAATGAATTTCCTAGTAGGCATATACCATGTCCTTAATTCTTAAAATGATGGAAACCAGAGGACTTTGCACTGCTACATGAGACAACCACCCAACTCTGTGCATGACTGTGATATTCTGCCAATCATGTGCTTGCTGCACATATGCTAGGGTAACTTGTAATGTTGTGGCTTTTATCTACTCCGATTTTATACCATCTTCGATGGGAAAAGCATTTAACATTATTTAGTCTCGGAATTCAGTGGCGTAGTTAGTGGATGTGGCGCCGGAACAATAACGGTTGGGATCCCTGGCAAAGCCCCTTTAGTACATGTGGAAATGTATTTTTGTAAACATTTCATATACAATCTTGCAACCAAGGTTTATCTAAATCAAAATTGTATGAGGATTCCATAAATCACGGGTGTCATATTTTGAAATGTGTTCTTGGATGTATTCTAGGGGGAAATGTTTATACAGGAGTCAAAATATAAAAAGGGGCAAAATGTGTTTTAAAGTATACCATCATGTTCAGTACCTTTCAAGAATTACAGAAATGTATAGTTTGCCCTGAGGGTTATATTACGAGAGTTACAAGGGTTCAAGGTCACAACGGGGTAAAGTTTCATATTCATCAGTTTGTTTTACAAATGGTGCCAAAATGTTCGTTTTACTGTACAGAAGCCGAAAATATACAGGTCGCATTGTCAATGACGTTTTGATGATAATTAATTAAAGAGCAAATATGGCCGTGGTCCACAGGGTCTATGTGAGATCACGAGTCATATCAGTGAATCCAAAAGGATAACTTACATTTTACAGAGTTCTTAATTATTCCAGCACTGTGCAATCCAGCGTGTGAAAATGGTGGCCTATGTTCTGCTCTTGGTACATGCTTTTGTCCAAATGGATACGCTGGTCTACAATGTCAAACAGGTACTTTCATTACTTTCAAATAATTCATCTTTATTTAGCTACCGCCGGTGTGGCAGAAGATATAGTCCTCCGGGCTCACAGTCGGAGAACAATGGTGAACAATACGGCAAAACGATTTCAGTTTGACTCTTCGACGCAACATTAGTTTCAGTTCACGCTTTATTCCGTGTCGTCTTTGGAGCCCGTACTAAATGATACCTGCCGGACTAATGTGGGTGTAGCTTGGGCCGGGCCATAATCCAGTTCCGATAGGTTAGCGGATATACACCCCACAAGCCAGGTAATCACGAGAAACAGGTCAAATTTTTGTGTTGTCTTCCAAATGGTTTATTATTACAGACTGTCCCCAAAAAAAACTAATACAATCAATTATTATTTTTTTGGCCAAAAATTTAAGTTCATCCCAACTAGAGTTTTACTGATTCTTTTTAGGAGTGTTTCCAGCGTTCATGAGATTTTTTGGTTGGTGTAATTTGGGGGTCTGGTGCAGGAGTTATGGCTAATTATCTGAGACCAGTTGAAAAACCTGTGGGCCACCTTCGGCTATTTCGATATCAACAAAGTTGCCATTGAAAAATCACTCAAGACATTCTTTATTGCAAATTAAAATAAAAGTAAGTATAGTGCTGCTTCTTGTGATTTAACGTAATTTAAACTTTTAATGTCGCAATTGCTAAAAATACACGTAGCATTGGGAATTCACTTCCAAACGTCTTGTGTCTCCCAGCTTTACTCCAGGTTTTCAACGCAGAAGGTTGAGAACCATACAAACACCCTTGTTGAAAGTAAGCTGAGACCTTTGAACACACCACGCTTCCTTTATGCTCTTTGTTGAACACTGCTTTCTCTTCTTCACATATTCCGACCTCCCTGGTATCTTGGAGGCATTGGGAATAGGGGAAGGGTAAGTTGTCCCTCCACATTAGAGCGTAATTGTCCACAAACAAGCATGTAGACAAGCGTTGTCCACACAAACTTGCTGCAGAGTTGTTACATTAGTTTCAGACAGTCAAATTCACCAAATTTCCATGCATTTCACGATTATTGTCCCCCTGTGAGGTGAGTCCCTAATGTCACCCACACATAATAATTTCTGGTGCTTGCACTGAAAAATAATGTATGGATTAGCCAATGCACGAGAATACAGTCCACTCTGAATCTGTACAATATTCTTGTTTGAAAAGGTTAATACCACAATGACGATACACGCCTTATACCTTTAGTTTCTGAACCTTCAGGTGAAACTGTCCAAGTGGTATTTTATCTCTGTTTCACCTGACAATATCTCCGCTTAGGCAGGCCATCAAATGGCTGGAATAAAAGCGAGGATTTAGCTTAGATTTATCTAACAAATAAAGTCAAAATATCTGGCAAAATGTACAGTTTATATTTTTTTATAATTTTTAGTTTGATTGTTAGTTTTAACTTTTTTGGGACAGTCTGTATATTCCCTCAGGTCAAATTTGGGTTGGCTTGCAAAATGGTCTATATAAATCCCTATATCTTCTACTGTGTGGGCTTCCAAAAACAAGTCATTCGTGTATGTTGTTCTCTAAAGGTCACTACAAGGTCATTAGGGTCAATTGAGTCAAATTGGGTAAACATGCAACTTGGAGGGTGGGGTCGATGTTGATGGCCATCGCGAAACCCGGGGCCGTCTAAAAAGTGTTATATATATCCCTTAAATCACTAATCCTATTTACCCACTTTCAAAATTTGGGCAAAATCCTCCATTTCAGTGGATTTCATCGCGGCCAACCAACCAGCCCTAACAGGCCGAAAGCTTTAGCAAACACAAAAACTCTTCGTCCAGTGGCCCTTCCAGGTGAGAGGACCAAGGAAGAGGTACGCACTGGACTTTGTTCATTTTGAAAGTGGCTACGCTGACTTTAACCCCAACGTTCGCTAAGTAGTCTAGGGGGATTTTCAAGCTGACCATGAAGTGGTCCGCTAATGGAAAAATCTCGCTGCCGTGGCCCGGCTACGCGACTTCACCCAAGAGTTGGGTTAATATCTAGAAACGAGTTACCGCTGACCAAGGGAAACGGTTCGCTCTGAACTTATTCATTTTTGAAAAGTCAATATGCCGTGGCCCGGCTACGTGACTTTCACCCAAGAGTTGGGTAATAATCTAGAGCGATTAACGATGACCAGGAAGCGGTCCGCTCTGGACTAGTTTATTTTCTGAACTCTGGACTAGTTCATTTGAAGGTCTGAGATGCATACCCTCATATAGTATACATTCTGGTCGCGGCCCATTTTTCTATCCTTAGAGCAACTTCCAACAGTTATTTTAAAAGACACATGCCGTGGCCCGGCTAGGGACTTTTCACCGAAAGATCTAGGGCGACTTCCGCTGAACAAGGAAGCGCGTCGCTCTGGACTTAGTTTATTTTATGAACTATGGACTTAGTTTCATGTTTGAAATGTATGAGATGCACTACCTCCTATAGTATACGTTATGGTCGCAGCCCCTTTGTATCCTTAGAGCAACTTCATAGCGATGGTCCAGTACTTAACCTCAACTGAATTGTGCGAGTTTGCAGTCGAAACCGAGGCATGATAAGTTCTCTCTAACACATTAGATATGAACTATCCTACATAGGTGTCCCGGAAACCGACAGTGGCCACATTCTTGGCGGCCCTACGGGTTAGTCTCCGGCCACTAAATACGTGATTTTCCGTTGTGGCCCGGCTAATGTTGCGCCGTGGCACGGTTCACTTGAAAAGGTGACTTAGTGACAACGTTCAACGCGCTGGAAAGACATCAAGGTGGGGGGGACCACTAATTTCAATGGCGCATAACGGGTACCGCGATGCCAATGATCCCGAGAAGATCAGCCGGCGCTTTCGGCTCACAAAAAGCTCTAAGAAAGAGGCGCACATATCGCCGCTCCGCCGAGTTGTTGAATACAAAACAAGTACAGGAGCGGGCGTTGAAAAAGCTGATCAGTTACGTGCCTACAACTCCTGCTGGAGAAAGAGTTAGCACTGGTGGACGGCCGGGGCTTACTTCTTGGTCGATATCGGCCGGGTCAATGCCTGGAATTGTTACAATCGTGTCCACAATGCGGAGGCAAACCCGGCTGCTGATAGAATTGATCGCCATTCGAGGTTTATCTTCAACCTGGCCGAGGAGGGCCTCATGCCGTTTCCGCCGGCGGCCAGTTCCCCAAGATCGACCTGTAGTAAGGCACATGGCTCAACCAATAGGGCCGGGCCATGAAGTGGTGATATGAGGAAGAGGCATCCGGCACCCTGTAGGAGATGCACGACACTCGGAAAAACGACTGCTTCAGGAAAGTCGAAGCGGACTAAGTTCGGGTGCGAACGTTGCGGGGTGCAATCTCTTGTCGGGTGGAGTGTTTTTCTGTATACCATCGCTTCCTATTGTGCGCTTTTGCAGCCTTGAATTGAGCGAACCACCTCGCGGTCAAAAA